>JARYGA010047236.1:0-63239 GCA_030545235.1 Helianthus tuberosus | reverse complement strand
ATGTGTATATAATATTTTCATCTACGTTTGTGCAAAGAAGTTTTGGACCAACTCGCGCGAGAACAAAAAGTTCTCACGGTTCTCGCAACTCGTGGTGGTTCTCATATGAACCGAGCCACACACACACACACACACATATATATATATATATATATATCAACTCTTGGTGGTTCTCACATGAACCGAGCCACATACATATATACATAGGAGAAGGAATTGTTAGAAACCACCCTTTATTGCAAGAACCAAGTGTGAACACAACCAAAAAAAATCAAAAAGCACTCAAATTTTTTTTTTTTACTATTTTTTATGAAAAAATCGCTATATTTCGTCACCAAAAAAAAATTGAGTAACAATTATCCATGCACATGTGCATATGTATCATTTCTTTGACAAATTCCGTAATACATTACTAATATCAGACAATTGCACTTTCATTTACACTACCATTCATAATACAATACTTTTTGCATTAACAATATTAGAAATGCACATATGCATCTATATGTATGAACTTATTATAATTCTAACAACACTAGAAATGCACATATGCATCTATATGTATGAACATGTTATAACGTGTTTTGGTACACCACTTTGAATACACTTTCCCTCTCATCTATCATACCATCTATAATACACTACCATTACCTCCTGCCATCCGTAATACAATACCATTGCCTCCTACCGTCCATAATCCAATACTATTACCAATATTTCACTTTATTACATGTACTTCAACACCCTTTATACCATCCGAACAACATATTATATCATAAAGTGACAAATATAATCAAACCATCAACCGCTAGATATAACTAACCAAAACACATGTATATGGGCCTACATCATCATCTAAAATCACAAACGTTTTGTACCAAAACATGTTATATGATGGTTATACATAATGATGCACATGTGCATTCTTAATATTGGTAATGTAAAAAGTAGTGTATTGCGGATTGTAGTGTAAATGAAAGTGCATTTTTCTACTACTAGTAATATATTACGGAATTTGTCCAAGAAATGATACATATACACATGTGCATCCATAACTGTTACACGAAAAAAAAAGTTACTTTTTTTTATTTTTTTTTGTTAACGAAATATAGCGATTTTTATTAGAAATATATTTAAAAAAAATTGTGTGTTTTTTTTGATTTTTTTAGGTATTTTTTTTTTTTGTGTTCACATTGGTTTTCGCGGTTCTCGCAATAAGGGTGGTTCTCAAATGAACCTTACCCTATATATATATATATAGTAGGGTTCAAGAGTGAACAATGGTGTATTTGTGAACAAAATGTACTTATCCTATGTCACACCCCGACCACGTAAAACAACAAATCGTGGCGGAAACGTCGGGGAGTGTTGTAACAGATTCATTATTTCATAACACATGGAAATTAAATTTTGTTTTATTGATTTAAAAGTAGTCACAATGTCTTAACAAACCAAGAAACATAACATAAATAACTAGTCTTGCGTCTTTTAATGTCACTAAGGCCCAAGTCCGCCTAAGTGTATCTTGATGAATCCTATGCATCATTTCCTGAAACACATGTTGTCACACCCCGACCACGTAGAACATACAAAACGTGGCGGAAAACGTCGGGGAGTGTTGTAACAGAATTAATTGTTTCATAACCATGGCATACAAAGTTGTATTTTATTTATCAACATAAGACTTACATTGTTTTAAACAGGAATCAAAGAGTTTATAACATAATTAAACTAAGTCTATCTTCGTTTTATGTCTCTAAGGCACAGGTCCGCCCTATTGTCACGATCATCGTCCTACGCAAAAGCTCCTGAAAACACATGTGAAAATAGGTACGCCAGCATAAAAATGCCTGTGAGATACATAGGTTTTGTGAAAATATGATTCATGACTTATGTTTGAGAAAATGTTTAGTCATGAACCTTGTAATTTGCTTTGTCTTGTAAATCATTTGAAAAACGATAAGATCAGATGATATGTATAAATAAGAGAATAATGTATGGTTTAAATGTATAACCAAGTAAAATGAGTTGTATAAAGTAAATTGTTTGTAAACCAAAGTCTTGTGAAAATTGTGTTACTTGTGTAAAATGTATAAGTCCAAATTGAATGATTTAAATAACGCTATGATATGTAATATAATACAAACACTTATATATAGGAAGTACCAGCGATGTATCCACCATGCTTGTATCATATTACTCACATCTCGTTACTTAAGTCACTTAAACAAACCACCAATGTATAAAGTCTATGTTTAAACCAATAGTCAAAAGTCCTTGTATAAGCCATGTCAAATGTTTATAAGTCCAAAAGTAGTCAAGTAATGTGTATCAAATGTTATGTATTGTAAGTAAAGTATTGTCCCATAATCCAAATGTAGAAATGTACAAAACAAAGTATTTTGAATATATCAAAAAGTTATGTTTTGCAAAGTAATACATGTTACATTGATACAAACATTTATGTGGTAAGTTAACGCATACATTCAAGCCTTGAGACAGTCGGATAATCCTTTCAGTCAAGGTTATCAAAAGAAATGTTTTCGGATTCAGTCATTCCTTACATCCAAACAAACCCGGGATGTCAGGAATGGGATTTGTCAAGTCCTATGGTACCAGTACTTACTACCGAGCGGCGTAGCTAATGTTAATGAACGTATATAAGTCTCGTTTGTGCAAACCAAATGTTATAGCAGTTGTATACATGTCATATGAAAACAATGTACTAAGTATGCTAAGTTAACATACAAAGCAGAAAAGTCATGTAAATCAATGTGCTAGCATGCTATCAGTCAACATATATAGCAGAAATGTAATGTAAAACAATGTACTAAGTATGCACACAATGGACATACATAGCATAAAATGTAATGTAAAACGATGTACTAAGTATGCACACAATGGGCATATATAGCATGAAATGTAATGTAAAATGATGTACTAAGTACGCACACAATGGGCATACATAGGATGAAATGTAATGAAATCATGTACTATAATGTACTAACAAACATAGCAGGTATATGATGTGAAAACAGGAAAGCATGAAAGTAACAAGTAGGCACATGTGTTTCACCCCAAAACAGTTTGGAAAACAGCAAAATAGGGGTCTATGTACTCACTTGAGATTGCTCAGAAGTCCAAAGATAACCACCAAGCAATGCTAGAGATCACGGAATCAAACGGCACCTAATATAGGTAACTATGTTAATAAACCGGACCTATATCGGAGGATCGGATAGAATGAGGGTTCGTAAACCAAACGAGTATGGAGACTCGTGTAATATGGTTTAGCAAAGCCTACATACTAAATGAAACCTAACATAAGTGCTTACGACCCATTACGACCTGTTTAGGTAGCTTATGCTACTTTAACGCGTCGTTTGCATGAAACGCGTTCGGACCGCCTAACTAGTCCTATGACAAGTAACATATGCCTTAACATGTCTAATATTGTTGTCAAATCAGTTTAGATGTCAAAAGTTATCTTACATATGTTTAAAATGAATTTTGGCATCAAAGGGGTATTTTGGTAACTTACCTAAGGCATATAAACTACCTATCATACAACTACTTAAACGATGCGACCATAAGGTATAAACCTCGGAAGGTTATTCCCTGTATACTATGGTCACCTAATGTGTTTGGTCGGATCCTAATGATTGACCAAATGGGTCGGGTTCGAAGGTATAAGCGATTTATTAGATCGCTTACCCTTACTACCCTAGACAACGTGGTAATCAGTAGGCATAGTCACAAGGGACTATAACCATTGTGATTACAATCACGTTGCGAAGTTCAAACGAACTTGGCATTGACCATAAACTGGTCAATGCAGAAAGTCAAACAAAGTTTGACTTTCGGACTCGAAAAGCAATAAAAGAACGAAGGAACACTTACAAAGGGTCCCCGAATGCTAATATTGATTCAAGTAGCTCAGGTATGAAACAAAGGTTTCAACTTAGAGCTTCTCAAAACAGATTCTTGTGAGGAATGAGTGAAAATGTGATGGGTATTTATAGATTTCGGTTCACCGTTAGGATCGTTTCTTGGAGAAGAGGGAATGATCTCGCCCGTACACTTGTCGGAATGTTGTGGTAACTCATATTGCTCCACCACAAGAGTTAGACACATGGGATTGGCCTTTGGAGGGTGTTTAAGGGCTATTAACAGCTGAGAAAAACGATTTGCTGCATCTGGTTCCTGCTTGCGCACCGCAACACTCACATTGTTGAGGTGCGCAAGGACCTAGTTTGGCAGATTTACAGTTTTGGTCCCTGTTGTGTTATAAGGTCATTTCCGACGCGTTTAAGGCCTGTTAACCCCATTTCAAAGCTCTAAAATGAAGTTAAAGTATAGGGAAATTAAAATGTGCTAAAAAATATCTCGGATGTCGGTTCGTTTGGCTGTACGATCGCGATGTTCGGTTAATTACGACGGAATGCGCGTAAGCGCGAAAAACGATCCAAATGGCGTGACGAATGGATTTTTCTTATGCCAAACACTAAAATAAAATATTTTAGTGCTTACATAAGTTTTTGGATGTCCGGATGTATTCAGAACGTAAGTTATGCGCGAAAATGCAAACTTGTGCACTTTTTTGACGCTTTTAGTCCCTGAATGACCCAAAAGTTTATTTTAGCACACCGAACCCCTTAAAGCCTATTTCTAAGCTATGTAAAGGATATTTATGGTATGTTTAACTTATGGTCATGTTCCGGAATGTTCGTTACAGTTCAAATTGGCATACTTTCGTAGTTTGTCAAGTTTAGTCCCTGTAAGCGAATTAACTTGATTTTGCCATACCAAAGCCTTCAAAACTTATTTCTAAGTTATGTAAAGGTTATTTAAGGTATGTTAAGTATATGTTGATGTTCTGGAGTATTTGTCGCGTTAAACTAAGTATGTTTACGCACCAGTTTGCGTATAACTCTCCAGAAAGTGATATAGAGTTTGAAATTGGATCAAAGTCAAAACATGAAAAATGTAAAACACAACCAAACAAAGATTGGGATCAAATAACATTGTTTTATTGATAATAGAACTGTTCACAATTATTACAAGCACAGATGTTACAGTCTCCCCTACTTGTGGAAATTTCGTCCCGAAATTTATTTAGAGGAAACTCGTGGAAAAAGATGCGGATATTTCGCCTTCATTTGATCTTTGCATTCCCAAGTAAACTCGGGTCCACGTTTAGCTTCCCAGTGAACTTTGACCAAAGGAATGCGCTTGCGTTTAAGCCACTTGACTTCACGTTCCATGATTTCCACAGGTTTCTCAACAAATTTCAGTGTTTTGTCAACACGAATTTCGTCAAGCGGTATGTGGAGGTTCTCATCAGCTAAACACCTCTTGAGATTGGACACGTGAAAGATTGGATGAACATTTCCAAGTTCAGGAGGTAACTCAAGTCTGTAGGCTACCTTACCGATTCTTTCGATGATCTTGAATGGTCCAACGTATCTAGGTGCAAGTTTTCCTTTCTTTCCAAATCTGATCACACCTTTCCAAGGCGAGACCTTAAGTACTACTCGATCACCGACTTGAAATTCCAAGGGCTTGCGTTTTGGGTCCGCGTAACTCTTTTGACGGCTTCTAGCTGTCTGAAGGTTATCACGAACTTTCTTAATCTTGTCAGTTGTCTCTAAAATGAGGGCAGGTCCAGTAAGTTGAGCCTCGCCGATCTCATTCCAGCAGACTGGTGAACGACATTTTCGACCATAGAGAGCCTCGAAAGGATCCATTTTGATGCTGGTATGATAACTGTTGTTGTAGGAGAATTCAATTAACGGAAGATGTGAATCCCAACTACCACCAAAATCGATCACACAAGCTCTAAGCATATCCTCCAGAGTCTAGATTGTTCTTTCAGATTGACCATCCGTTTGCGGATGATAAGCTGTGCTCAGGTTAATTTGGGTCCCCATAGCAGATTGCATGGTTCTCCAAAAAATGAGAAGTGAAACGAGCATCTCTGTCAGAAATGATGTTCAAAGGAACACCATGTCGAGCTACAATTTCATCCACATAGATTTTAGCAAGTTTGTCAGCAGGAAAATCCTCACGGATTGGCAAGAAATGCGCTGACTTAGTAAGACGATCAACAACTACCCAGATGGCATCATGACCTTTCTTTGTGCGCGGGAGTTTAGTAATGAGATCCATAGTAATTGTCACACCCCGACCACGTAGAACATACAAAACGTGGCGGAAACATCGGGGAGTGTTGTAACAGAATTAATTGTTTCAAATCCATGGCAATTGAAGTTTCGTTTTATTGATTAAAGGTGTTACAATGTCTTAACAAACAAAGAAATACAACATAATTAACTAGTCTTGCATCTTTTATTGTCACTAAAGCCCAAGTCTGCCTATGTGTATCTTGATCTTCTTATGCAACAGCCCCTGAAAAACACATGTGAAAATAGGTACGTCAGCATAAAAATGCCTGTGAGATACATAGGTTTTGTGAAAATAGGTTCCATGACTTATGTTTGAGAAAATGTTTAGTCATTAACCTTGTTATTTGCTTTGTTTTGTAAATCATTTAAAAAACAATGAGTTCAGATGATATGTATAAATAAGTGAATAATGTATGGTTAAATGAATAACCATAGTAAAATGGATTTGTATAAGATAAGTTGTTTGTAAAACAATGTCTTGTGAAAAGTATGTTATTTGTATAAAATGTTATATGTCTCAAACTGAAATGATTCAAATAACGCTACGATATGTAATACCATACAAACACTTATATATAGGAAGTACCAGCGGCGTATCCACCATGCTTGTATCATATTACACACGCATCATTACTTAATCACTTAATCAAACCAAACTAACCAATGCAAGAAGTCTATGTTTAAATCAATTGTCAAATGTATTGGGTAATATGTCAAAGTGTTCATGTCAAGATGTAAATCATATCAAAATGTCTATGTCAAATATCCATGTCAAATGTCTATGTCAAATATCCATGTCAAATGTCTATGTCAAAATGTCATGTATGGCAAGTGAAATGTCTCAACTAAACCATATGCACAAAACAAAGTATTGAAGTAAAACTTGGTTTAAATCAAAGTTATGTTTTGTGGGAAATGCATGATCAAATGTCAATCATGTTAAAATGTCTATGCCGAAATGTCTATGTCAAATGTCTATGTCAAAATGTCATGTAAAACGATGTACTAAGTAATGCACACAATTGGGCACACCTAGCATGAAATGTCATAAAATCATGTACTATAATGTACTAACGAACATAGCAGTATATGATGTTAAAACAGGAAAGCTTGAAAGTAACAAGTAGGCACATGTGTTCCACCCCAAAACAGTTTGGAAAACAGTAAAAGAGGGGTCTATGTACTCACCTGAGATTGCTCAGTAGTCCTTGAGTAACAACTAAACAATGCTAGAGATCGCGGATATCAAACGGCACCT
This sequence comes from Helianthus tuberosus, assembly GCA_030545235.1. NCBI lineage: Eukaryota > Viridiplantae > Streptophyta > Magnoliopsida > Asterales > Asteraceae > Helianthus > Helianthus tuberosus. The sequence continues at coordinate 55,796 of JARYGA010047236.1, read as the reverse complement.
AGTATAGGTAACTATGTTAATAAACCGGACCTAGATCGGAAGATTGGGTAGCATTAGGGTTTGTAAACCAAACGAGTGTAGAGACTCGTGTCATTTGGTTAAACAAAGCCTACATACTAAATGAAACTTAACCTGAGTGATTTCGACCCATTACGACCCGTTTAGGTAGCTTATGCTACTTTAACGTGTCGTTCGCGTGAAACGCGTTCGGACCGCCTAACTAGCCCTATGACAAGTGTTATATGCCTAAACATATTACATAATCAGTTATGTGACAAAGGTTTAGGTTACATATGCTTAATTACCAATTATACATGAAAAGGGTATTCTGGTAATTTACCTAAGGCATATAAACTACCTATCATACAACTACTTAAACGATGTGACCATAGGGTATAACCTCGGAAGGTTATTCCCTACCTACTATGGTCACCTAATGTGTTTGGTCGGATCCTAATGATCGACCAAACTGGGTCGGGTTCGAGGTATAAGCGATTCATTAGATCGCTTACCCTACGACCCTAGACAACGTGGTAATCAGTGGGCATAGTCCCAAGGGACTATGACCAACGTGATTACACTCACGTTGCGAAGTTCAAACGAACTTCGCATTGACCATTACTGGTCAACGCTGAAAGTCAAACAAAGTTTGACTTTCTGACTCGAAAAGCAGTAAAATAAGGAAAAGAACGAAAGAATACTTACGAAGGGTCCCCGAATGCTAATCCCGATTCAAGAATCTCAGGTATGAAACAATGGTTTCAACTTAGAGGTTCTCAAATCAGAATTCTAGTGATTTTAGCAATGGGGGGTATGGGGTATTTATAGGAATACCCGAACCGTTAAGATCGTTTCATGGAAAACGTGCCTTAATCCCATCCGTACATGTGTTGAAAAGTTATGGTGTTTAGGTGTTTAAATTCCATCCATACATGTGTTGCAAAGTTATGGTGCTAAAATTCCATCCTTATCCGCTGACTAAGCAAGTTAGAATGTGTGGTTGTGAATTAAACAACGGCTAATACATCGAATCTGGTCCCGAATGCGAAAAACGATCCAAATGACGTGACGAATGGATTTTTCTTATGGCGAACACTAAAATAAAATATTTTAGTGCTTACATAAATTTTTGGATGTCCGGATGTATTCAGAACGTAAGTTATGCGCGAAAATGCAAACTTGTGCACTTTTTGACACTTTTAGTCCCTGAATGACCCAAAAGTTGATTTCACCACACCAAACCTTCCAAAACTTATATATACGTTATGTAAAGGTTATTCAAGGTATGTTAAGCCTATTTCACTATTCCGGAGTGTTCGTTGGATTAAACTGGTTATATTTACGCATTAGTGCGCGTATAACCTTCCAGAAAGCGATTTAGAGTTTGTAATCGAACAAGAGTTGATATGTGCAAAAGATACACATATTTATACAAGTCCAAAGTATGAAATACAATATTTCATTGGTTTGGCATTTGTTTGATGGTTGAAATGACACGGGTGTTACAGTCTCCCCTACTTTAGGAAATTTCGTCCCGAAATTAATTCGTAGGAGTCTATTTGTGACTTTGTGTTAAATAACCATCAAAGATGAACAAGACGTAATCCTGTAATTTCTCTCTAACGAACATTTTTCAGAAATGAAAAATGAACAGAGTTATTCTCAACAGGCATTCTTTAGAAACAAAAATGAACAGAATAGTCATTTTCCACAACATCTTCAGAAACAAAAATGAACAGAATAGTCATTTTACATATTCAGAAACAAAAATGAACAGAATAGTCATTTTACATCTTCGGAAACAAAAATGAACGGAATAGTCATTTTACATCTTCGGAAACAAAAATGAACGGAATAGTCATTTTACATCTTCGGAAACAAAAATGAACGGAATAGTCATTTTACATCTTCCGAAACAAAAATGAACAGAATAGTCATTTTACATCTTCGGAAACAAAAATGAACGGAATAGTCATTTTACATCTTCGGAAACAAAAATGAACGGAATAGTCATTTTACATCTTCGGAAACAAAAATGAACGGAATAGTCATTTTACATCTTCGGAAACAAAAATGAACGGAATAGTCATTTTACATCTTCAGAAACAAAAATGAACGGAATAGTCATTTTACATCTTCAGAAACAAAAATGAACGGAATAGTCATTTTACATCTTCAGAAACAAAAATGAACGGAATAGTCATTTTACATCTTCAGAAACAAAAATGAACGGAATAGTCATTTTACATCTTCAGAAACAAAAATGAACGGAATAGTCATTTTACATCTTCGGAAACAAAAATGAACGGAATAGTCATTTTACATCTTCAGAAACATTTTACATCTTCAGAAACAAAAATGAACGGAATAGTCATTTTACATCTTCAGAAACAAAAATGAACGGAATAGTCATTTTACATCTTCGGAAACAAAAATGAACGGAATAGTCATTTTACATCTTCGGAAACAAAAATGAACGGAATAGTCATTTTACATCTTCGGAAACAAAAATGAACGGAATAGTCATTTTACATCTTCGGAAACAAAAATGAACGGAATAGTCATTTTACATCTTCGGAAACAAAAATGAACGGAATAGTCATTTTACATCTTCGGAAACAAAAATGAACGGAATAGTCATTTTACATCTTCGGAAACAAAAATGAACGGAATAGTCATTTTACATCTTCAGAAACAAAAATGAACGGAATAGTCATTTTACATCTTCAGAAACAAAAATGAACAGAATAGTCATTTTACATCTTCAGAAACAAAAATGAACGGAATAGTCTCTAGACACATGACAAAATTTGCTGTGGTTTCCGTGCACTGAATTTCATAATTATGTATGCATCCATAATTACGCAATTCCTTGCATAGTCCGCACAATTTGTCTGAAATGTGAAGGGGAGGAAAAATCAAACCTGATGATGAGTGTGACTAGACTACCATAGGGTCCTTTTAATTAGATCATCAAAGGATCCTTTTAATTAGACCACCAAGGAGTCCTTTCAGCTATATCATCACATGATATTCCTAACCAGATTTTTGGATCAATCTGTTTACCTAGACCACTCAGGGGTCTAATTATGGAATAGTACAATATAATCCGAGGGTCTTTACTATTACGTAAAATCCCATTGAGGATTTAATATAGTACCTTTGGATATCCTACTTTGAATTTCCTTATACAAAGATATGGAAGATTCTACGAGGATTTGGATAACAAGAATTTGGATCACACAAAAACATAAAAGGGAACACATAAGCACATAATCACATAATTGTTTAACTTGATCTTTACTTTGTTATCTTTGGACATGGATATTTAAAGCACACTAGGAATCCAATCCGTGGATTCCATGCGGCACTTAAATCATTAGAATCTAACTATGAAGATAGGAAGATCTAAATAAGAATTCGGCTTTGTCCTTATTGAATGGTAATGTACGTATTAAGGCATACGAATAATTCAATTAAGGGCTCCGATTTGAGTGATATTCATCCACAAGGATCTGATTATGAGGATAGAAAGATCCTTTATGGATTTTGAAATTTGTGTAACGAGAGGTGTCCCGACACCTTGCACTAGGCGTGCTTAATTCGATACACAAGGTAGAAAGTTCATGAGGTTGAGGCGCCAGATATGCCAAGCAACATATGAAGCAGAGTTTGAAGGTTGAGCAGCAGTAGGATTTGTAACAGCTTTGCTTTGGATTGCAAAGCGGCACATGTTAACCAAATGTCTCCATCGTCCACCGTGGGTACATTTGAAACAGGGTATTTGGTTTGGATGATGACAGTTGCATTGATTGCACCAAGGAGCAGTTCCCTTACGGCTTCATCCCTGAGGCGAGTCATGGTGATAGCTAAGTCAACGGTCCTCTGGAGTACGACGCCTATTCGCTGGGTAATTGCAGCACCTGGTTCGGACATTGTTGTTGCGATGAAGAGGCACCTTGAAGAAAATAGAAGACATGGGAGGAAACAAGGGAAAGATAGTCGAGGGAAAATGACAACGCATGAAGATTGTGACCATTTGTTTGTTACCAAAGGCAAACAAATGAGACAGTGACTAATCAAAGTAAATGGGTCAATATAATGTATCGCGAAGACATGCTCGCCTATAAGTGAACACTCATCCCAAGAATTCCCAGGTAAGCACAACTGGTCTCGCGTCTGATGAGATGTATACGAAGTGCTTGCCTAGACAGAAAACCCAGAATACAGGCATTCACCCTTCCAGTTTGCACGTGTTCACATTATTAAAAACCCAAAACCTTGACGAGATTTTGAAAACTCAAAGGGGTTCAAAACCATATAATAGAGAGTTCAAAACCTTACAATAGAGGGTTCAAAACCTTGTAACAAATCATCCTTGAACAGATGATTAGTTTTCAAAGCGGTTTTGAAACTTATGTTCTTGTTGTGGTAGTCGCCTAAGGATAGGTGACGGTATTGTTTTATGACTAAACGCAAGTAAACTCGCGTTAGGGTCCTAAGAAAGTTATAGACTAGGTCAAAGCATTACTAATAACCTAATTCCCTATAACCATTGGCTCTGATACCATCTTTTCTGTCACACCCCGACCACGTAGAACATACAAAACGTGGCGGAAACATCGGGGAGTGTTGTAACAGAATTAATTGTTTCAAATCCATGGCAATTGAAGTTTCGTTTTATTGATTAAAGGTGTTACAATGTCTTAACAAACAAAGAAATACAACATAATTAACTAGTCTTGCATCTTTTATTGTCACTAAAGCCCAAGTCTGCCTATGTGTATCTTGATCATCTTATGCAACAGCTCCTGAAAAACACATGTGAAAATAGGTACGTCAGCATAAAAATGCCTGTGAGATACATAGGTTTTGTGAAAATAGGTTCCATGACTTATGTTTGAGAAAATGTTTAGTCATGAACCTTGTTATTTGCTTTGTTTTGTAAATCATTTAAAAAAACAATGAGTTCAGATGATATGTATAAATAAGTGAATAATGTATGGTTAAATGAATAACCATAGTAAAATGGATTTGTATAAGATAAGTTGTTTGTAAAACAATGTCTTGTGAAAAGTATGTTATTTGTATAAAATGTTATATGTCTCAAACTGAAATGATTCAAATAACGCTACGATATATAATACCATACAAACACTTATATATAGGAAGTACCAGCGGCGTATCCACCATGCTTGTATCATATTACACACGCATCATTACTTAATCACTTAATCAAACCAAACTAACCAATGCAAGAAGTCTATGTTTAAATCAATTGTCAAATGTATTGGGTAATATGTCAAAGTGTTCATGTCAAGATGTAAATCATATCAAAATGTCTATGTCAAATATCCATGTCAAATGTCTATGTCAAATATCCATGTCAAATGTCTATGTCAAAATGTCATGTATGGCAAGTGAAATGTCTCAACTAAACCATATGCACAAAACAAAGTATTGAAGTAAAACTTGGTTTAAATCAAAGTTATGTTTTGTGGGAAATGCATGATCAAATGTCAATCATGTTAAAATGTCTATGCCGAAATGTCTATGTCAAATGTCTATGTCAAAATGTCATGTAAAACGATGTACTAAGTAATGCACACAATTGGGCACACCTAGCATGAAATGTCATAAAATCATGTACTATAATGTACTAACGAACATAGCAGTATATGATGTTAAAACAGGAAAGCTTGAAAGTAACAAGTAGGCACATGTGTTCCACCCCAAAACAGTTTGGAAAACAGTAAAAGAGGGGTCTATGTACTCACCTGAGATTGCTCAGTAGTCCTTGAGTAACAACTAAACAATGCTAGAGATCGCGGATATCAAACGGCACCTAGTATAGGTAACTATGTTAATAAACCGGACCTAGATCGGAAGATTGGGTAGCATTAGGGTTTGTAAACCAAACGAGTGTAGAGACTCGTGTCATTTGGTTAAACAAAGCCTACATACTAAATGAAACTTAACCTGAGTGATTTCGACCCATTACGACCCGTTTAGGTAGCTTATGCTACTTTAACGCGTCGTTCGCGTGAAACGCGTTCGGACCGCCTAACTAGCCCTATGACAAGTGTTATATGCCTAAACATATTACATAATCAGTTATGTGACAAAGGTTTAGGTTACATATGCTTAATTACCAATTATACATGAAAAGGGTATTCTGGTAATTTACCTAAGGCATATAAACTACCTATCATACAACTACTTAAACGATGTGACCATAGGGTATAACCTCGGAAGGTTATTCCCTACCTACTATGGTCACCTAATGTGTTTGGTCGGATCCTAATGATCGACCAAACTGGGTCGGGTTCGAGGTATAAGCGATTCATTAGATCGCTTACCCTACGACCCTAGACAACGTGGTAATCAGTGGGCATAGTCCCAAGGGACTATGACCAACGTGATTACACTCACGTTGCGAAGTTCAAACGAACTTCGCATTGACCATTACTGGTCAACGCTGAAAGTCAAACAAAGTTTGACTTTCTGACTCGAAAAGCAGTAAAATAAGGAAAAGAACGAAAGAATACTTACGAAGGGTCCCCGAATGCTAATCCCGATTCAAGAATCTCAGGTATGAAACAATGGTTTCAACTTAGAGGTTCTCAAATCAGAATTCTAGTGATTTTAGCAATGGGGGGTATGGGGTATTTATAGGAATACCCGAACCGTTAAGATCGTTTCATGGAAAACGTGCCTTAATCCCATCCGTACATGTGTTGAAAAGTTATGGTGTTTAGGTGTTTAAATTCCATCCATACATGTGTTGCAAAGTTATGGTGCTAAAATTCCATCCTTATCCGCTGACTAAGCAAGTTAGAATGTGTGGTTGTGAATTAAACAACGGCTAATACATCGAATCTGGTCCCGAATGCGAAAAACGATCCAAATGACGTGACGAATGGATTTTTCTTATGGCGAACACTAAAATAAAATATTTTAGTGCTTACATAAATTTTTGGATGTCCGGATGTATTCAGAACGTAAGTTATGCGCGAAAATGCAAACTTGTGCACTTTTTGACACTTTTAGTCCCTGAATGACCCAAAAGTTGATTTCACCACACCAAACCTTCCAAAACTTATATATACGTTATGTAAAGGTTATTCAAGGTATGTTAAGCCTATTTCACTATTCCGGAGTGTTCGTTGGATTAAACTGGTTATATTTACGCATTAGTGCGCGTATAACCTTCCAGAAAGCGATTTAGAGTTTGTAATCGAACAAGAGTTGATATGTGCAAAAGATACACATATTTATACAAGTCCAAAGTATGAAATACAATATTTCATTGGTTTGGCATTTGTTTGATGGTTGAAATGACACGGGTGTTACAGTAATGTTTTCCCATTTCCAAACTGGGATCTCTGGTTGCACCAATAAACCCGAAGGACGTTGATGTTCAGCCTTAACCTTAAGACAAGTAAGGCATTTCGATACATATAAGGCAATGTCTTTCTTCATACCAGGCCACCAATAGTGAATACGAAGATCCTTATACATCTTATCTGAGCCAGGATGAACAGAATAACGAGACTTATGTGCTTCATCCATAAGCAAGGTGCGAAGGTTATCTTGGCTTGGGACCCACAAACGGTCCATGAAGTAATATGATCCATTGTCCTTCAGTTCCAGATCAGGTGTTATGTGATAGGGAAATTCCTTATCCATCAAACCTTGTGAAACACAAGATTGTTGAGCCTGAGAAATGTGTGCTTGGAAATCAGATTGAGCTTGAATAACAGATTGAACATGAACACAATGAAGCTTAGTACGTTCCTTACGACTCAATGCATCGGCTATGACATTCGCCTTACCCGGATGGTAGCGAATTTCGCAGTCATAGTCGTTTAAAAGCTCAACCCAACGTCGTTGCCTCATGTTGAGTTCTTTCTGATTGAAGATATGCTGAAGACTTTTGTGGTCCGTGAAAACCACACATTTTGTACCGTACAAATAGTGTCTCCAGATCTTTAGAGCGAAAACAACTGCACCAAACTCAAGATCATGAGTGGTGTAGTTCTTCTCATGTATCTTCAACTGCCTCGATGCATATGCTATGACTTTGTTCCTTTGCATCAGGACACAGCCAAGACCCAATTTAGATGCATCACAATAAACGACGAAATCATCATTGCCCTCAGGCAAAGTCAGAACAGGCGCGTCGCAAAGCTCCTGCTTCAAGTTTTGAAAAGCTTCCTCTTGTTTGAATCCCCACTCAAAGGGCTTGTTCTTCTGAGTTAGAGCAGTTAGAGGAACTGCAATCTTTGAGAAGTTTTCTATGAAGCGGCGGTAATAACCCGCCAGACCAAGAAAAGAACGAACCTCAGTAGGAGTAGTAGGCGTATCCCAATCCTTGATCGCACTGATCTTGGAGGGATCTACATGAATACCTTGTTCGTTGACAATATGTCATAAAAAATGAACTTCTTTAAGCCAAAATTCACACTTGGAGAATTTGGCGAAAAGTTGCTCTTTCTTTAGGAGTTCCAAACTAAGACGAAGATGTTGCTCGTGATCATCTCGTGTCTTAGAGTAAATCAATATGTCGTCAATAAAAACAATGACGAACTGATCCAAATAAGGCTTGCAGACCCTATTCATTAAGTCCATGAAAACAACAGGAGCATTAGTCAAACCGAATGGCATGACTGTGAACTCATAGTGCCCATAACGAGTGCGGAAGCTGTCTTGGGAATATCTTCTTCATGCACACGAAGTTGATGATACTCGGAACGCAGATCAATCTTCGAAAAATAAGAAGCGCCCTGTAACGGATCAAAGAGATCGTCTATGCGCGGTAGGGGATATCGATTCTTGATGGTAAGCTTGTTAAGATCACGATAATCGATACACATCCTAAAGGATCCATCCTTCTTCTTGACAAAAAGAATGGGAGCACCCCAATGTGAAAAGCTAGGACGGATAAAACCTTTGTCAGAGAGCTCCTAAAGCTGCTTAGACAACTCTTGCATCTCAGACGGTGCAAAACGATATGGAGCTCTGGCAATGGGATTTGCTCCAGGTACGAGATCAATATGGAACTCGACTTGGCGTGCTGGGGGTAGACCAGGTAAATCTTCAGGGAATACTTCAGAATAATCCCGAACAACAGGGATATCTTGGATAGACTCACCTTTGCCTTTATCTGCTGTGACATGTGCCAAGAAGGCCACATAATTCTTTCGCAGATACTTCCGAGCTTTAAAACAGGACATGAGTTTGAGACCACCAGCAGGTTTCTCACCTTGAACCCGTAGGATCTCGCCTGTCGAAAGCGGCACATGAACTATCTTCTCGAAATAAACTACCTCTGCGTGATGCTTGGATAACCAATCCATACCCACAATGACGTCGAAGCTTCCAAGTTGTATAGGCGTGAGGTTAATAGGAAAAAGATGATCGTTAAGGTTCAACTGGCAGTTGTGAAGAACAGAATCAAGAACAATGGGTTCACCACTAGCAACCTCTACTGTCAAAGGTTTACCTAGTTTCGTTCTAGACACGTGAAGCATTGGCTCAAAAGACAATGACACAAAACTCTTGTCGGCACCCGAATAAAAAAGAACAGATGCAGGCTGATTATTAATAAAGAACGTACCGTTCACCACTTCATCGTCTGCTTGTGCCTCTTGAGCATTCAGGTTGAAGACTCGACCTCGAGCCTGAGCTTGATTCTGATTTGGATTCTGATTCTGGTTGGCTAGCCTTGGGCACCGGTTCCTGTAGTGGGTTAGATCCCCACAATTGTAGCACGAACTAGGAGGAAAATGAGGTCGTGCAGCTTGACCTTGTTGCTGAGCAAGAGGCTGAGCAACTTGTTGGGCTTGGTTCTGAACTGCCTGGTTCTGGTTAACAGGAATGCGACAAGTAGCGGCAAGATGACCAATTCTCCCACAGTTAGTGCAATGACGACATTGGAGATGTGGTAGGTGATGGCCGTTACACCTGTTGCATAAAGGTGCAGTGCCAAGATATGGCTTCTTGGCTAGTGGTTGCGCAGGCTGATTTGGTGCAGCTTGAGCCTGTGCAGTAACGGCATAGTTTTGGGAAGCCTTTCGCTTCCTTGAACCCTTTGAGGAACCAGAATTCTTCCCATTCTTGTTTTGACCTTTCTTGCTATCCCCCTTGTCAGACACCTGCTTCTTACCCTTGTCACCCTTTTTATGCAGCTTTCCCTTTCGAACCTGCGACTCAGTCAATGTCGCTGCTAACTCGATAGCCTGATGGAGTGTGGCAGGGTTACTACTAGTAATGATGTTTTGCACTGAGTCAGATAGGCCGTCGATGTACCTTTCGATAGCCTTGTCAAGTGGGGTAACCATTGTTGGGCAAAGCAGACTCAACTCCTCAAATCTATCAGTATATGCCCTGTGCTCGCCACTGTCTTGTTTCAAGTCATCAAACTCTTTCTCCAACGCTCGCTGTTCATGACGAGGACAGAACTCCCTCATCATAAGGGCCCTAAGTAAAGCCCAAGTTTGTGCTAGAGCAACTTCTGCACCACGGTCTCTCATAACCCCATTCCACCATGTGAGAGCCCTCTTCTGAAACACACTCGAAGAAAACTCGACCTTGCGATTGTCAGGACACTGCATGTGGCGAAAAGTATTCTCAATGCTCTCGAACCATTGAAGAAGCCCAGTCACTCCTTTAGAACCACTAAACTTGAGTGGTTTAGCTGAGTTAAAATCCTTGTATTTGCATGGAGCATTGTTATTGTTGTTGGCTTGGTTCCATTGAGCAAAGAGGTTTGGGAATTGAGCAGCCATCTGCTGCGCAATGATTTCTAGGAGTTCGGCAGTCGCTATCTGGTTTTCGCGTCGAGGAGGCATTCTAAAAGAGGAAAACATGAAAGGAAACGAGTGAGATGATTGGATGAAGAGAATGAGATGAAACAAAATTAACAAAAGCAAAGATGGTGGTCATTCGTCCGCATTACCAAGCTAACAAACGACACACAGTGACTAATCAAAGTAAATGGGTCAAAAATAATGTATCGCGAAGACATGCTCGCCTATAAGTGAACACTCACCCCAAGAGTTCCCAGGTAAGAGTGACTGGTCTGATTATGTGGATTTGTACGAACACTCTAGCCTTAGACAGAAAACCCAGGGTACAGGCATTCACTCTTCCAGTTTGCACGTGTTCACACTATTTAGAACCCAAAACTTTGACGAGATTTTGAAAATTTGAAGGCACAAGGTCAAAAAACAAACTGGAAGGGTTCAAAACCATATAACACAGGGCTCAAAACCTTACAATAGAGGGTTCAAAACCTTGTAATAAATCATCCAAAAAACAGATGATTGTTTTTCAAAAATCATTTCGGAAAAATTTGGTTTTTGTTTTGATAATCACCTAAGGATAGGTGATGTGCATGTTTTAAGATCTAAACACAAGATAACTTGTGTTAGGGTCCTAGAAAAGTTATAGTCTAGGTCAAAGAATTACTAATAACCTAATTCCCTATAACCATTGGCTCTGATACCAACTCTTCTGTCACACCCAGACCACGTAGGACATACAAAACGTGGCGGAAAACGTCGGGGAGTGTTGTAACAGAATTAATTGTTTCATAACCATGGCATACAAAGTTGTATTTTATTTATCAACATAAGAGTTACATTGTTTTAAATAGGAATCAAAGAGTTTATAACATAATTAAACTAAGTCTATCTTCGTTTTATGTCTCTAAGGCACAGGTCCGCCCTAGTGTCACGATCATCGTCCTACGCAAAAGCTCCTGAAAACACATGTGAAAATAGGTACGTCAGTATAAAAATGCCTGTGAGATACATAGGTTTTGTGAAAATAGGATTCATGACTTATGTTTGAGAAAATGTTTAGTCATGAACCTTGTAATTTGCTTTGTCTTGTAAATCATTTGAAAAATGATAAGATCTGATGATATGTATAAATAAGAGAATAATGTATGGTTTAAATGTATAACCAAGTAAAATGAGTTGTATAAAGTAAATTGTTTGTAAACCAAAGTCTTGTGCAAATTGTGTTACTTGTGTAAAATGTATAAGTCCAAATTGAATGATTTAAATAACACTATGATATGTAATATAATACAAACACTTATATATAGGAAGTACCAGCGACGTATCCACCATGCTTGTATCATATTACTCACATCTCGTTACTTAAGTCACTTAAACAAACCACCAATTTATAAAGTCTAAGTTTAAACCAATAGTCAAAAGTCCTTGTATAAGCCATGTCAAATGTTTATAAGTCCAAAAGTAGTCAAGTAATGTGTATCAAATGTTATGTATTGTAAGTAAAGTATTGTCCCATAATCCAAATGTAGAAATGTACAAAACAAAGTATTTTGAATATATCAAAAAGTTATGTTTTGCAAAGTAATACATGTTACATTGATACAAACATTTATGTGGTAAGTTAACGCATACATTCAAGCCTTGAGACAGTCGGATAACCCTTTCAGTCAAGGTTATCAAAAGAAATGTTTTCGGATTCAGTCATTCCTTACATCCAAACAAACCCGGGATGTCAGGAATGGGATTTGTCAAGTCCTATGGTACCAGTACTTACTACCGAGCGGCGTAGCTAATGTTAATGAACGTATATAAGTCTCGTTTGTGCAAACCAAATGTTATAGCAGTTGTATATATGTCATATGAAAACAATGTACTAAGTATGCTAAGTTAACATACAAAGCAGAAAAGTCATGTAAATCAATGTGCTAGCATGCTATCAGTCAACATATATAGCAGAAATGTAATGTAAAACAATGTACTAAGTATGCACACAATGGACATACATAGCATAAAATGTAATGTAAAACGATGTACTAAGTATGCACACAATGGGCATATATAGCATGAAATGTAATGTAAAATGATGTACTAAGTACGCACACAATGGGCATACATAGCATGAAATGTAATGAAATCATGTACTATAATGTACTAACAAACATAGCAGGTATATGATGTGAAAACAGGAAAGCATGAAAGTAACAAGTAGGCACATGTGTTTCACCCCAAAACAGTTTGGAAAACAGTAAAAGAGGGGTCTATGTACTCACTTGAGATTGCTCAGAAGTCCTAAGATAACCACCAAGCAATGCTAGAGATCACGGAATCAAACGGCACCTAATATAGGTAACTTTGTTATTAAACCGGACCTATATCGGAGGATCGGATAGAATGAGGGTTCGTAAACCAAACGAGTATGGAGACTCGTGTAATATGGTTTAACAAAGCCTACATACTAAATGAAACCTAACATAAGTGCTTACGACCCATTACGACCCGTTTAGGTAGCTTATGCTACTTTAACGCGTCGTTCGCGTGAAACGCGTTCGGACCGCCTAACTAGTCCTATGACAAGTAACATATGCCTTAACATGTCTAATATTGTTGTCAAATCAGTTTAGATGTCAAAAGTTATGTTACATATGTTTAAAATGAATTTTGGCATCAAAGGGGTATTTTGGTAACTTACCTAAGGCATATAAACTACCTATCTTACAACTACTTAAACGAAGCGACCATAAGGTATAACCTCGGAAGGTTATTCCCTATATACTATGGTCACCTAATGAGTTTGGTCAGATCCTAATGATCGACCAAATGGGTCGGGTTCGAAGGTATAAGCGATTTATTAGATCGCTTACCCTTACGACCCTAGACAACGTGGTAATCAGTAGGCATAGTCACAAGGGACTATAACCTAGTCAACATATATAGCAGAAATGTAATGTAAAACAATGTACTAAGTATGCACACAATGGACATACATAGCATAAAATGTAATGTAAAACGATGTACTAAGTATGCACACAATGGGCATATATAGCATGAAATGTAATGTAAAATGATGTACTAAGTACGCACACAATGGGCATACATAGCATGAAATGTAATGAAATCATGTACTATAATGTACTAACAAACATAGCAGGTATATGATGTGAAAACAGGAAAGCATGAAAGTAACAAGTAGGCACATGTGTTTCACCCCAAAACAGTTTGGAAAACAGTAAAAGAGGGGTCTATGTACTCACTTGAGATTTCTCAGAAGTCCTAAGATAACCACCAAGCAATGCTAGAGATCACGGAATCAAACGGCACCTAATATAGGTAACTATGTTATTAAACCGGACCTATATCGGAGGATCGGATAGAATGAGGGTTCGTAAACCAAACGAGTATGGAGACTCGTGTAATATGGTTTAACAAAGCCTACATACTAAATGAAACCTAACATAAGTGCTTACGACCCATTACGACCCGTTTAGGTAGCTTATGCTACTTTAACGCGTCGTTCGCGTGAAACGCGTTCGGACCGCCTAACTAGTCCTATGACAAGTAACATATGCCTTAACATGTCTAATATTGTTGTCAAATCAGTTTAGATGTCAAAAGTTATGTTACATATGTTTAAAATGAATTTTGGCATCAAAGGGGTATTTTGGTAACTTACCTAAGGCATATAAACTACCTATCTTACAACTACTTAAACGAAGCGACCATAAGGTATAACCTCGGAAGGTTATTCCCTATATACTATGGTCACCTAATGAGTTTGGTCAGATCCTAATGATCGACCAAATGGGTCGGGTTCGAAGGTATAAGCGATTTATTAGATCGCTTACCCTTACGACCCTAGACAACGTGGTAATCAGTAGGCATAGTCACAAGGGACTATAACCTAGTCAACATATATAGCAGAAATGTAATGTAAAACAATGTACTAAGTATGCACACAATGGACATACATAGCATAAAATGTAATGTAAAACGATGTACTAAGTATGCACACAATGGGCATATATAGCATGAAATGTAATGTAAAATGATGTACTAAGTACGCACACAATGGGCATACATAGCATGAAATGTAATGAAATCATGTACTATAATGTACTAACAAACATAGCAGGTATATGATGTGAAAACAGGAAAGCATGAAAGTAACAAGTAGGCACATGTGTTTCACCCCAAAACAGTTTGGAAAACAGTAAAAGAGGGGTCTATGTACTCACTTGAGATTTCTCAGAAGTCCTAAGATAACCACCAAGCAATGCTAGAGATCACGGAATCAAACGGCACCTAATATAGGTAACTATGTTATTAAACCGGACCTATATCGGAGGATCGGATAGAATGAGGGTTCGTAAACCAAACGAGTATGGAGACTCGTGTAATATGGTTTAACAAAGCCTACATACTAAATGAAACCTAACATAAGTGCTTACGACCCATTACGACCCGTTTAGGTAGCTTATGCTACTTTAACGCGTCGTTCGCGTGAAACGCGTTCGGACCGCCTAACTAGTCCTATGACAAGTAACATATGCCTTAACATGTCTAATATTGTTGTCAAATCAGTTTAGTTATCAAAAGTTATGTTACATATGTTTAAAATGAATTTTGGCATCAAAGGGGTATTTTGGTAACTTACCTAAGGCATATAAACTACCTATCTTACAACTACTTAAACGAAGCGACCATAAGGTATAACCTCGGAAGGTTATTCCCTATATACTATGGTCACCTAATGAGTTTGGTCAGATCCTAATGATCGACCAAATGGGTCGGGTTCGAAGGTATAAGAGATTTATTAGATCGCTTACCCTTACGACCCTAGACAACGTGGTAATCAGTAGGCATAGTCACAAGGGACTATAACCTAGTCAACATATATAGCAGAAATGTAATGTAAAACAATGTACTAAGTATGCACACAATGGACATACATAGCATAAAATGTAATGTAAAACGATGTACTAAGTATGCACACAATGGGCATATATAGCATGAAATGTAATGTAAAATGATGTACTAAGTACGCACACAATGGGCATACATAGCATGAAATGTAATGAAATCATGTACTATAATGTACTAACAAACATAGCAGGTATATGATGTGAAAACAGGAAAGCATGAAAGTAACAAGTAGGCACATGTGTTTCACCCCAAAACAGTTTGGAAAACAGTAAAAGAGGGGTCTATGTACTCACTTGAGATTTCTCAGAAGTCCTAAGATAACCACCAAGCAATGCTAGAGATCACGGAATCAAACGGCACCTAATATAGGTAACTATGTTATTAAACCGGACCTATATCGGAGGATCGGATAGAATGAGGGTTCGTAAACCAAACGAGTATGGAGACTCGTGTAATATGGTTTAACAAAGCCTACATACTAAATGAAACCTAACATAAGTGCTTACGACCCATTACGACCCGTTTAGGTAGCTTATGCTACTTTAACGCGTCGTTCGCGTGAAACGCGTTCGGACCGCCTAACTAGTCCTATGACAAGTAACATATGCCTTAACATGTCTAATATTGTTGTCAAATCAGTTTAGATGTCAAAAGTTATGTTACATATGTTTAAAATGAATTTTGGCATCAAAGGGGTATTTTGGTAACTTACCTAAGGCATATAAACTACCTATCTTACAACTACTTAAACGAAGCGACCATAAGGTATAACCTCGGAAGGTTATTCCCTATATACTATGGTCACCTAATGAGTTTGGTCAGATCCTAATGATCGACCAAATGGGTCGGGTTCGAAGGTATAAGCGATTTATTAGATCGCTTACCCTTACGACCCTAGACAACGTGGTAATCAGTAGGCATAGTCACAAGGGACTATAACCTAGTCAACATATATAGCAGAAATGTAATGTAAAACAATGTACTAAGTATGCACACAATGGACATACATAGCATAAAATGTAATGTAAAACGATGTACTAAGTATGCACACAATGGGCATATATAGCATGAAATGTAATGTAAAATGATGTACTAAGTACGCACACAATGGGCATACATAGCATGAAATGTAATGAAATCATGTACTATAATGTACTAACAAACATAGCAGGTATATGATGTGAAAACAGGAAAGCATGAAAGTAACAAGTAGGCACATGTGTTTCACCCCAAAACAGTTTGGAAAACAGTAAAAGAGGGGTCTATGTACTCACTTGAGATTTCTCAGAAGTCCTAAGATAACCACCAAGCAATGCTAGAGATCACGGAATCAAACGGCACCTAATATAGGTAACTATGTTATTAAACCGGACCTATATCGGAGGATCGGATAGAATGAGGGTTCGTAAACCAAACGAGTATGGAGACTCGTGTAATATGGTTTAACAAAGCCTACATACTAAATGAAACCTAACATAAGTGCTTACGACCCATTACGACCCGTTTAGGTAGCTTATGCTACTTTAACGCGTCGTTCGCGTGAAACGCGTTCGGACCGCCTAACTAGTCCTATGACAAGTAACATATGCCTTAACATGTCTAATATTGTTGTCAAATCAGTTTAGATGTCAAAAGTTATGTTACATATGTTTAAAATGAATTTTGGCATCAAAGGGGTATTTTGGTAACTTACCTAAGGCATATAAACTACCTATCTTACAACTACTTAAACGAAGCGACCATAAGGTATAACCTCGGAAGGTTATTCCCTATATACTATGGTCACCTAATGAGTTTGGTCAGATCCTAATGATCGACCAAATGGGTCGGGTTCGAAGGTATAAGCGATTTATTAGATCGCTTACCCTTACGACCCTAGACAACGTGGTAATCAGTAGGCATAGTCACAAGGGACTATAACCATCGTGATTACAATCACGTTGCGAAGTTCAAACGAACTTCGCATTGACCATAAACTGGTCAATGTAGAAAGTCATACAAAGTTTGACTTTCGGACTCGAAAAGCAATAAAAGAACGAAGGAACACTTACAAAGGGTCCCCGAATGCTAATCTTGATTCAAGTAGCTCAGGTATGAAACAAAGGTTTCAACTTAGAGCTTCTCAAATTAGATTCTTGTGAGGAATGAGTGAAAATGTGATGGGTATTTATAGATTTCGATTCACCGTTAGGATCGTTTCTTGGAGAAGAGGGAATGATCTCGCCCGTACACTTGTCGGAATGTTGTGGTAACTCATATTGCTCCACCACAAGAGTTGGACACATGGCGTTGGCCTTTGGAGGGTGTTTAAGGGCTGTTAACAGCTGAGAAAAACGATTTGCTGCATCTGGCCCGTGCTTGCGCACCGCAACACTCACATTGTTGAGGTGCGCAAGGACCTAGTTTGGCAGATTTACAGTTTTGGTCCCTGTTGTGTTATAAGGTCATTTCCGACGCCTTTAAGGCCCGTTAACCCCATTTCAAAGCTCTAAAATGAAGTTAAAGTATAGGGAAATTAAAAAGTGCTCAAAAATATCTCGGATGTCGGTTCGTTTGGCCGTACGATCGCGATGTTCGGTTAATTACGATGGAATGCGCATAAGCACGAAAAACGATCCAAATGGCGTGACGAATGGATTTTTCTTATGCGAAACACTAAAATAAAATATTTTAGTGCTTACATAATTTGTTGGATGTCCGGATGTATTCAGAACGTAAGTTATGCGCGAAAATGCAAACTTGTGCACTTTTTTGACGCTTTTGGTCCCTAAATGACCCAAAAGTTTATTTTAGCACACCGAACCACTTAAAGCCTATTTCTAAGCTATGCAAAGGATATTTATGGTATGTTTAACTTATGGTCATGTTCCAGAATGTTTGTTACAGTTCAAATTGGCATACTTTCGCAGTTTGTCAAGTTTAGTCCCTGTAAGCGAATTAACTTGTTTTTGCCATACCAAAGCCTTCAAAACTTATTTCTAAGTTATGTAAAGGTTATTTAAGGTATGTTAAGTATATGTTGATGTTCTGGAGTATTTGTCGCGTTAAACAAAGTACGTTTACGCACCAGTTTGCGTATAACTCTCCAGAAAGTGATATAGAGTTTGAAATTGGATCAAAGTCAAAACATGAAAAATGTAAAACACAACCAAACAAACATTGGGATCAAATAACATTGTTTTATTGATAATAGAACTGTTCACAATGATTACAAGCACATATGTTACACATGTGAAAATAGGTACATCAGCATAAAATGCATGTGAGTTACATAGGTTTTATTGATTTAGGATTCATGACTTGTAAGTTTAAAGAAAATGTTTATCAAAAGTAGTCATGAACCTTGTAAAATGTTTTATGTTTTATAAATCATATGAAAATCGATAAGGAAACAGATGATATAAAAGAAATATGTATGGTTAAGTAAATAACCAAGTAAAAATGAATTTGTATAAAATGTGTTGTTTGTAACACAATGTTTTGTAAAGATATGTTAACTGTGTAAAATGTAATATGTCAAAATTGAAATGGTTTAAATTGTCACACCTCGACCACGTAAAACATCAAATTGTGGCGGAAACGTCGGGGAGTGTTGTAACAGAATTGTTGTTTCACAACCATGGCATACAAAGTTATATTTTATTTATCAAACAAGCGAGTTACATTGTCTTTTAAACGAAGGAAACAAAGTACACAACATCAACTAAACTAATCTTGCTTCTTTTATTGTCACTAAGGCCCGAGTCCACCCCAGTGTATCCCGATCAAACCTATGCACCTGCTCCTGAAACACATGTGAAAATAGGTACGTCAGCATAAAAATGCCTGTGAGATACATAGGTTTTGTGAAAATAGGATTCATGACTTGGGTTTTAAAAGAAAGGTTTAATAAAAATTAGTCATGAATCTTGTTAAGTGTTTTCTTTCATAAATCATATGAAAACTTGATAAGAAATCAGATTATATAAAAGAAAGGTGTATGGTTAATGAAATAACCAAGTAAAATGAGTTTATATAAAATAAACTGTTTTGTAAAACAATGTCTTGTGAAAAATATGTTATTTGTGTAAAATGTAATATGTCTATACTGAAATGATTTAAATAACGCTACGATATGTAATATTATACAAACACTTATATATAGGAAGTACCAGCGGCGTATCCACCATGTTTGTACCATATTACACACCCCTCGTTACTCAAACCATTTACCCAAACCAACCACCAATGTAAATTGTTCATGTATAAATCAATTGTCAAGTGTTATTGTGTAAACCATATCAAAATGTCCATGTCTAATGTAAATCACCAAATGTGTATATCAATATCAAAATGTTTATGTTTAATGTAAATCATATAATGTGTATCCAAAAATATCATGTATGGCATGTGAAATATATCAACTAAACCATAGGTAAAATGCACAAAAACAGGGTATTGAATTAAATATAGTTTAAGTCAAAGTTATGTTTTGTGGAACAAATACATGCTATACTGATACAAACATCTATGCGGTATTGTTATAATGCATACATCCAAGCCTTGTGACTGTGGCGATAAACCTTTAAACAAATTAAAGGTTCATCTAAGTTATGTGTATCGAATTCGGTCATTCCTTCCATCCAAACATACCTAGGATGTCAGGAACGGGAGTTGTCAATTCCTATGGTACCACTACCTACTAACGAACGGCGTAGCTAATGTTAATGAATGTATATTGTCCCATTTGAACAAACCAAATGTCATACCAAAATGTAAGCATGTGAAAACAATGCACTAAGTATGTAATCAAATGAACATACATAGCGTGAAATGTAATGTAAAACAATGTACTAAGTATGCACACAATGGACATACATAGCATGAAATGTAATGTATAACAATGTACTAAATATGCACACAATGGGCATACATAGCATGAAATCTAATGTAAAATAATGTACTAAATATGCACACAATGGGCATACATAGCATAAAATGTAATGTAAAACAATGTACTAAATATGCACACAATGGGCATACATAGCATAAACACAATGAAATCATGTACTATAAGTGTACTATTGAACATAACAAGCATATGATATGAAAACATGGAAAAGCATGAAAGTAACAAGTAGGCACATGTGTTTCACCCCAAAATGTTTGGAAAACAGTAAAAGAGGCGTCTATGTACTCACTGGAGATTGCTTAGTAGTCCTCGAGTAACAACCAAACAATGCTAGAGATCACGGATATCAAACGGCACCTAATATAGGTAACTATGTTAATAAACCAGACATATATCGGAGGATTGGATAGAATGAGGGTTCGTAAACCAAACGAGTATGGAGACTCGTGTAATATGGTTTAACAAAGCCTACATACTAAATGAAACCTAATCTAAGTGCTTATGACCCATTACGACCCGTTTAGGTAGCTTATGCTATTTTAACGCGCCGTTCGCGTAAAACGCGTTCGGAACGCCTAACTAGTCCTATGATAAGTAAAATATGCCTCTACATGTTTAATATTGTTGATAAATCACTTTAGAGGTCATAGGTTATGTTACATATGCTTAAAATGAAATTTGGCGTAAAAAGGGTATTTTGGTAATTTACCTAAGGCATATAAACTACCTATCATACAACTAACTAAACATCGTGACCATAAGGTATAACCTCAGAAGGTTATTCCCTATATACTATGGTCACCTAATGTGTTTGGTCGGATCCTAATGATCGACCAAATGGGTCGGGTTCGAAGGTATAAGCGATTTATTAGATCGCTTACCCTTACGACCCTAGACAACGTGGTAATCAGTAGGCATAGTCGCAAGGGACTATAACCATCGTGGGTACGCTCACGTTGCGAAGTTCAAACGAACTTCGCATTGACCATAAACTGGTCAATGCATAAAGTCAAAAAAAGTTTGACTTTCAGACTCGAAAAGCAATAAAAGAACGAAGGAACACTTACAAAGGGTCCCCGAAAGCTAATCTTGATCCAAGTAGCTCAGGTATGAAACAATGGTTTCAACTTAGAGCTTCTCAATTCAGATTCTTGTGGGTTTTGCAATGAATGGGGTTGGGTATTTATAGTAAATGGACAACCGTTAGGATCGTTTATCGAATAACGTGCTTTGATCACATCCCTACACTTGTTGGCAAGCTCATGTACATCAAATTGGCCCCCCATAAGCAGGAAACAACACTTGGAATTGGATTGGTAGTGCTAAACAGCTGTTAACAGCTGTTAAAAATGGCTTTTGCTGATCAGAAGGGGCTTCGCGTGACGCCAAGGGGGCTAGGTGTCACGCTAAGGTCCCTCTGATCAGCAACCTGTTTCCAATTTAGTCCCCGTTGTGTATTAAGGCCATTTCCGACATGTTTAAGGCTTGTGAAGCCATTTTCAAGGCCCTAAAATGATGCCTAAACTTTGTGGACATGAAACATGCTCAAAAATATCTCGGATGTTGGTTCGTTTGGTCGTACGATTGCGATGTTCGCTTAATTACGACGGAATGCGCATAAGCGTGAAAAACGATCCAAATGACGCGACGAATGGATTTTTCTCAAGCCAAACACTAAAATAAAATATTTTAGTGCTTACATAAATTTTTGGATGTCCGGATGTATTCAGAACGTAAGTTATGCGCAAAAATGCAAACTTGTGCACTTTTTGACGCTTTTAGTCCCTGAATGACCCAAAAGTTTATTTTAGCATACCGAACCCCTCAAAGCCTATTTCTAAGCTATGTAAAGGATATTTATGGTATGTTTAACTTATGGTCATGTTCCAGAATGTTCGTTACAGTTCAAATTGGCATACTTTTGCAGTTTGTCAAGTTTAGTCCCTCTAAGCGAATTAACTTGTTTTTGCCATACCAAAGCCTTCAAAACCTATTTCTAAGTTATGTAAGGGTTATTTAAGGTATGTTAAGCATATGTTGATGTTCCGGAGTATTTTTCGCGTTAAACTGAGTACGATTACGCATCAGTTTGCTTATAACTCTCCAGAAGGTGATATAGAGTTTGAAATTACACAAAAGTCAAAACATGAAAAACGTCAAACATAAATAAACAAACATTGGGATCAAATAACTTTGTTTTATTGATAACCGAACTGTTCACAATGATTACAAGCACAGATGTTACATAAATAACGCTACGATATGGAATATCATAAAAGCACTTATATATAGGAAGTACCAGCGGCGTATCCACCATGTTTTTATCATATTACACACATCTCGTTACTTAAATCAATTACCCAGACAAACCACCAATGTAAAAATGTTCATGTATAACTAAATGTAATGTTTAAACAAATGTTGAAATGTTATTGTGTAAACAAATGTAATGTAGAGTGAGTAAAGAGCCTTTATTGATTAAAAGCATTTACTCGACCCTATAGGAAAGAAATGTACAAAACAATGCATTTGATAAATTATAATCAAAATTTATGTTTTGTAAAATAATGCATGCTTTACTGATACAAACATCTATGCGGTATTGTGAAAATGCATACATTCAAGCCTTGAGACTGTGGCGATAAACCCTTAAACAAATTAAAGGTTTATCTGAGTTATGTGTATCGAATTTGGTCATTCCTTCCATCCAAACATACCTAGGATGTCAGGAACGGGAGTTGTCAATTCCTATGGTACCACTACCTACTAACGAACGGCGTGATCAATGTTAATGAATGTATTTTGGTCCCATTTAAACAAACCAAATGTCATACCAAAATGTAAGCATGTGATGTAAAACAAATGTACTAAGTATGCAACAAATGAACATACATAGCATGTGATGTAAATCAATGCACTAAGTATGCACTAAATGGACATACATAGCGTGAAATGAAATGTAAAACAATGTACTAAGTATGCACTAAATGGACATACCTAGCATAAGATGTAATGTAAAACGATGTACTAAGTATGCAACAAATGGACATACATAGCAAAAACACAATGAAATCATGTACTATAAGGGTACTAATGAACATAATAAGCATATAATATGAAAACATGGAAAGCACGAAAGTAACAAGTAGGCACATGTGTTTCACCCCAAAACGTTTGAAAACAGTAAAAGAGGGGTCTATGTACTCACTTGAGGGTGCTTAGATGTCTTGAACAACAACCAAGCAAAGCTAGAGGGATCATGGAATCAAACGGCACCTAATATAGGTAACTATGAAAATAAACGGACCTAAATCAGAAGATCGGATAGAATGAGGTTTCGTAAACCAAATGAGTATAGGAACTCATGTAATATGGTTTAACAAAGCCTACATTCTAAAATGAAACCTATCCTAAGTGCTTATGACCCATTACGACCTATTTAGGTAGCTTATGCTACTTTAACGCGTCGTTCGCGTAAAACGCGTTCAGAATGCCTAACTAGTCATATGACAAGTATTATATGCCTAAACATGTTTAATTATGTTGCATAATCAGTTAAATGACAAAAGTTTGGGTTACATATGCTAAAATATCAATTATGCATAAAAAGGGCATTTTGGTCATTTACCTAAGGCATATAAACTACCTATCATACAACTACTTAAACGAAGTGACCATAAGGTATAACATCGGAAGGTTATTCATTATACAACTATGGTCACTAAACATGTTTGGTCGGATCCTAATGATTCGACCAAACGGGTCTAGTTCAAAAGTCTAAGCGGTTGTTTAGACCGGTTGACTTACGACTCTACATAAGCACTAAACCTAAAGTGACGAGCTAAACATGTTGAAACATGTTTAGTTAAGTTAGAAAACAGGTTTTGATATCAAAACAAAGGGTTTTGATACCCAAGAGTAGTTTGGTTACAAAATACGCATGAATACGCATTTTGGCCGAAACTACGACTCGTCACTACACCTAATCAACGTGGTAATCAGTAGGTATAGTCACTTGGGACTATAACCATCGTGATTACGCTCACGTTGCGAAGTTCAAACGAACTTCGTGTTGACCATTAACTGGTCAAAGCTGAAAGTCAAACACTGTTTGACTTTCACGCTTGAAAAGCATAAAAAGCATCAAAGAATACTCACAAAGGGTCCAAGCAAGGTAATCTTGATCCAAATTGCTCACGTATGAGGTGCAAGGCCCTAACTTAGAGCAAATGAATAAGATTTTGTGAGTTGCAACAATGAAAGGTGTTAGGTATTTATAGTTTTTCCACAACCATTAGGATCATTCCTTGCTAAAGAGGGAAAGATCTTAGCCATACATGTGGGCTCATGGTATTAGGATACAATGGGAACATGAAAACCATCAAATGGTATTGAAAATGTTACAAAATAGACCCCCAAGTTCAATCCCATTGCTGAAAAATGCTGAAATCAATTTTTCTGCCCAGATAGGGTCGTGGCGTCGCGCCACGGAAAAGGGGGGTACCCCGTCGCGTGACGCCACCACTCACCTTAGCCAGAACTTTCAAAAACTGGCAGAAATGGTCCCTACAGCTCGTTTAAGCCTTTTTCGACGCGTTTAAACCCCGTTAACCCATTTCAAGGCTCAATAATGAAGTTTAAGTATAGGGAACATGAAACATGCTCAAAAACATCACGGATGTTAGTTCGTTTGGCCGTACGGTTGCGTTATTCGGTTAATTACGACGAAACACGAACGAACGTGAAAAACGATCCAAAGAACGCGACGAATGGATTTTTATCATGCCAATCACTAAAATATAATATTTTAATGATTACATAAATTTTTGGATGTCTTGATGTATTCAGAACGTAAGATATGCGCGAAAATGCAAACTTATGCATTTTTTGACGCTTTTAGTCCCTATTGATCAATAAAGTTTATTTTAGCGCATAAAACACCTCAAAGCCTATTTCTAAGCTATGTAAAGGATATTTAGGGCATATTTAACTTATGATCAAGTTCCGGAATGTTCGTTACTGTCACACCCCGACCACGTAAAACAACAAAACGTTGCGAAAACGTCGGGGAGTGTTGTAACAGAATTAATTGTTTCACAACCATGGAAATTAAAGTTACGTTTTATTTATCAAACAAGAGAGTTGCATTGTCTTAAAACAGGAAACAAAGAGTACATAACATAATTAAACTAGTTCTAGCTTCATTTTAAGTTTCTAAGGCACGGGTCCGCCTATGTTTGACTTGATCATCCTATGCAACAGCCCCTGAAACATATGTGAAAATAGGTACGTCAGCATAAAAATGCCTGTGAGATACATAGGTTTTGTGAAAATAGGATTCATGACTTGTGTTTAAAGAAACTGTTTAATAAAAGTAGCCATGAATCTTGTTGAGTGGTTCCTTTCATAAGTCCCTGTATAAGTTAAGTTATTTGTAAAACGATGTTTATGCGAAGATTGTATTGTAGATGTAATATGTCTAAACTGAAATGGTTTAAATAACGCTATGATATGTAATACCATAAAAACACTTATATATAGGAAGTACCAGCGGCGTATCCACCATGTTTTTATCGTATTACACATCGCCTCGTTACTTATATCACTTACCCAAAACAACCGCCAAAATGTAATGTTTAACAATTGTAGAAATGTTTATGTATGGTCAAATACGGTTCACAAGGTTCAACAGTTACAAACAGTTCATATAATCAAATGGTTACAACGGTTCACATAGTCAATTGTTACATCGGGTCACATAGTCAAATAGTTACAATGGTTCACATAGTCAAATAGTTACAAACGGTTCAAAATGTAATATAATGTGTTCATATGCTGGATGAGCATATGCAACAAAATGCAATGTAAAACAATGTGTCCATATGTTGAGTAAACATATGCAACTAATGTAATGTAAATCAATGTGCTAGCTTGCTCAGTCAACATACATAGCAGAAATGTAAAGTAAAACAATGTACTAAGTATGCTAAGTAAACATACATAGTGAAACAATGTAATGTAAATCATGTACTAATAGTGTACTAATGAACATAGCAAGTATATGATGTGAAAACAGGAAAGCACGAAAATAAAAAGTAGGCACATGTGTTTCACCCCAAAACAGTTTGAAAACAGTAAAAGAGGGGTCTATGTACTCACTTGAGATTGCTTAGAAGTTTTAGGATAACCACCAAGCAAGCTAGAAGATCACGGAATCAAACGACACCTAATATAGGTAACTATGTTAATAAACCGGACCAACATCGGAGGATCGGATAGAATGAGGGTTCGTAAACCAAATGAGTGTGGGAACTCATGTAATATGGTTTAACAAAGCCTACGTACTAAAATGAAACCTAATCTAAGTGCTTACGACCCATTACGACCCGTTTAGGTAGCTTATGCTACTTTAACGCGTCGTTCGCGTAAAACGCGTTCGGAATGTCTAACTAGCCCTATGATAAGTAAAATATGCCTTAAAATGTCTAATATTGTTGCTAAATCAGTTTAGATATCAAAAATTATGTTACATAGGCTTAAAATGAATTTTGGCGTAAAAAGGGCATTTTGGTAATTTACCTACGGCATATAAACTACCTATCATGCGACTAATCAAACCTAAGTGACCATAAGGTATAACCTCGAAAGGTTATTCCCTACGCTACTATGGTCACTTAACATGTTTGGTCGGATCCTAATGATCGACCAAACGGGTCGTGTTCGAAAGTCTAAGCGGGTGTTTAGTCCGCTTGACTTTCGGCTCCACACAAGCACTAATCTAAAAAAATGACGAGCTAATCATGCTAGAAGATATTTAGTTAAGTTAGGAAACAGGTTTTGATATCAAAACAAACGGTTTTGATATCCTAGAGTAGTTTGGTTACAAAATACGCGAGAAAACGCATTTTGGCCGAAACTACGACTCGTCACTGAGCCTAGATAACATGGTAATCAGTAGGTATAGTCACTAGGGACTATAACCATCGTGATTACGCTCACGTTATGAAGTTCAAATGAACTTCGTGTTGACCATAAACTGGTCAAAGCAGATAGTCAAACGCAGTTTGACTTTAACGACAAAAACGAATGAAAAGAACGAAAGAATACTTACATAAGGTCCCCGGAAGCTCTGGATCCGATTTACTCTCAGGTATGAAGCATAAACTTCAACTTAGAGAGCCAAAATCAGATTCATGTGTGCTTTGGGAGGAAGTGAGGGTGGGTATTTATAGGAATTCAAGAACCGTTAAGATCGTTCATCGAAAACTGAGCTTTGATCTGGACCTTACATGTGTGCCCATGGTTTTCTAAAACCATGGGAGCCCCTAGTATGGACTATGTTCATTGAATACCAGCCCATGGTTTTGCAAAACCATGGGTTAAAACCATCAACACTTCAAAATGGACTAGGTTCATTGAATCTGCCAGAAATTTCAAAAACGGTCCCTGCACTTGTAAAACTTGATTTTTGGCACTTTTAAGCCCTGTTAACCCCATTTCAAGGATCTAAAATAAAGTTAAAGTATATGGAACTTAAAATATGCTCAAAAACATATCGGATGTCGGTTCGTTTGGTCGTACGGTTGCGTTATTCGCTTAATTACGACGAAAGTCGTAACGAACGCAAAAACGATCCAAATTAAGCGACGAATGGAATTTTATCATGCCAAACACTAAAATAAAATATTTTAATGCTTAAATAAATTTTTGGATGTCTGGATGTATTCAGAATGTAAGTTATGCGCGAAAATGCAAACTTGTGCACTTTTTGACGCTTTTAGTAACTAAATAACCCAAAAGTTTATTTTAGCACACCGAACCCTTCAAAGCCTATTTCTAAGCTATGTAAAGGATATTTATGGTATGTTTAACTTATGCTCATGTTACGGAATGTCTGTTCTAGTACGAATCGTCGTACTTTCGCAGTTTGTAGAAATTTAGTCCCTGTAAGCGATTAAACTTGATTTTGCCATACCAAAGCCTTAAAAACTTATTTCTAAGTTATGTAGAGGTTATTTAAGGTATGTTAAGCATATGTTGATGTTCCAAAGTGTTTTTCGCATTAAACTGATTACGTTTACGCACCAGTTGGCGTATAACTCTCCAGAAAGCGATGTAGAGTTTGAAATTGAACAAAAAATGATATGTGCAAATGATACACATATTTTTACAGATCCCAAGTATGAAATACAATATCTCATTGGTTTGGTAATTGTTTGATGGTCGCAGGGACACAGGGGTCACAGTCTCCCCTACTTTAGGAAATTTCGTCCCGAAATTTATTTGTAGGAGTCTGTCTGTGACTTTGTGTTAAATGACCATCAAAGATAAAGCATAATCTTGTCATTTTCCTCAACGGATATTTTTCATAAGCGAAAATGAACGAACGGAGTCATTTTCCTCAACGAGTTCTTCGGAAATGGAAAATGAAGGATTTAACTAAACGGATATTCATTTCCCTCAACGGATATTCTTCAGAAGCGAAAATGAATGGATGATTCATTTTCCTCAACGGGTTCTTCGTCAGAAACGAGAATGAAGGAATAATCAACGAATATTCATTTCCCTCGATGGATACTCTTCAGAACGAAAATGAACAGACGGAGTCATTTTCCTCAACGGGTATTCTTGGGAATGAAGGATTAAACAAACGGATATTCAACGGATAATCTTCAGAAATGAAAATGAATAGACGAAGTCATTTTCAACGGTTGCTTCATCAGAGTTGGAAATGAAGGATTAAACAAACGGATATTCATTTCCCTAACGGATAATCTTCAGAAACGAAAATGAATAGACGGAGTCATTTTCAACGGTGCTTCATCAGAGTTGGAAATGAAGGATTTAGCAAACGGATATTCATTTCCTTAACGGATAATCTTTAGAGACGAAAATGAATAGACGGAGTCATTTTCAACGGTTGCTTCATCAGAGTTGGAAATGAATTGGGTTAACTCTAGATACATGACAGAACTTGCTGTGATTTCTGTGCACTAAACTCCATAATTATGTATGCATCCATAATAACGTAATTCCTTGCACAATCCGCACAGTTTGTCTTGTAGTGTTTAGGGGAAGAAAATCAAGCCTGTGATGAGGGTGACTAGACTACCATAGGGTCCTTTTAATTAGATCGACAAATGATCCTTTTTAATCAGGCCACCAAGGAGTCCTTTCAGTTATATCATCACATGATATTCCTAACCAGATTTTTGGATTAATCTGTTTAACTAGACCTCTCAAGGGGTCTAATGATGGAGTAGTACTTTATAATCCAAGGGACTTAGCTACAACGTAGAAGTCCATTAAGGATTTTAGCTAGTACCTTTGGGTATCCTACTATGAATCCCTTATACGAAGATATGGAAGATTCTACGAGGATTTGGATAACTTAATTTGGATCACAAATAAAAACATAAAAGGGAACACATAAGCACTTAATCACATAATTGTTTCCTTGGTTATTAATTGTTATTATCTTGTTATTGATTGTTATTAACTTGGCTTCGATTTGAACATGGGTATTCAAGGCATTCCAGGAACCCAGTTGATGGACTTCAACGTCCTTAAGCATCTATCTGAAAATAGGTTGATCTTCAAAAATTTGATTTCTGATTACCAGGAATCATAATATACGAATTAAGGTACATAATAATTAAGGACTTACGGAAATACCCTTAGGTACCCTATTAAGGATTTATAGTGGTATATTGGGTATTCTTCCAGAGTTGTAACTTGCGCCCTGTACTTCGTTTTCCTTGGAAGAAACGGGTACTTAGGATTTTCGTGGAACACGCAAGATATCAAAAAGTGGAAGAATTTGGGGGCAGTCTGTTCTTTAAGGAATACGGTTCCTTGATTGTCGGTATTGCAGGGGTTATGTTGTTTTATACATGCAACCACATAAACATATTGCAATGTAAATAAAAGATTTATTTATAAACAACATCAGCAACTGTTTCATGGACCTTGACAACAAAAGAAAATAATACATAAGACGTGATTATTTCTAAACAACGTTGTCTTCCATTCGGTCAGATGCTCATCCCTGCGCTGGATTCGCATTATCAAGCTTTGGGCAGTTTCTTCGGAAATGGCCCATCTGGCCACAGTTGAAGCAAGAACCTGGTGAAAAACGACCTTGAGCAGGATTGTTGTTAACTTGATTTGGTGCAGCTGCGGTTGGGCAAACCCTTGCTGTATGACCTATAAGTCCACAAGCTTGGCATGTGCGGCATTTCACACCAGCATGATGATATAGGCTACATTGGTTGCACAAGGTTGCAGTTCCGTTGTAGGGCTTCCTAGCAGGGGGTTGAGCTGGTTGGTTGGGGACGGCTTGATCATTGTGAGCGACCACGGCGAAGTTCTGAGAAGCCTTTTGTTCTTTGACTTCTTAGGGGATCCAGTCTGTTCATCCATGGTCTTTGATTCCTCGATCGGTTTCTTGTCACTTTTTCGGAAAAGTCTACCTTTCCTGATCTGAGATTCAGCCAAGGTTGCAGATAGCTCAATGGTCTGTCTAACTGTAGTAGGGTTGCTACCAGTCACAATGTCTTGTATTGAGTCAGGGAGGCCATCAATATACTTTTCGATTGCCTTATCTAAAGGCGTGACCATGTTTGGGCATAACAGACTTAACTCCTCATAACGGTCCGTGTAGGCTCGATGCTCACCGCTATCTTGTTTAAGATTGTAAAATTCCCTTTCTAAAGCCCTCAGTTCATGACGAGGATAGAAATCCTTCATCATAAGGGCCCTAAGTTCGGCCCAAGTCTGTGCTAAAGCAACCTCAACACCACGGTCTCTCATAACCCCGTTCCACCATGTAAGAGCCCTCTTCTGAAACACATTGGAAGCAAACTCGACCTTGCGATTATCAGGACACTGAACGTGACGAAACGTACTCTCAGTGCTCTCGAACCACTATAGGAGCCCAGTTGCTCCTTCAGAACCACTAAACTTGAGTGGCTTAGCCGAATTGAAACTCTTGAAATTGAATGGAGCATTATTGTTGTTGTTGGCTTGGTTTAGTTGAGCAATAAGATTTGGGAAGGCAGCAGCCATTTGCTGCGCGATGATTTCCGCCAGTTCGGCATTTGCTATCTAATTGTCGCGTCGAGGAGGCATTCTAAAGAAGGAAAACATGAAAGGAAACGAGCGAGATGATTAGATGAAAAGGATGAGGTGATACAAAAATTTTACAAAAGCAAAGATGGTGTTCATTTGTTTGTTACCACAAGGCAAACTCACGACACATTGTGACTAATCAAAGTAAATGGGTCAAAAATAATGTATCGCGAAGACATGCTCGCCTATAAGTGAACACTCACCCCAAGAGTTCCCAGGTAAGAGTGACTGGTCCGATTATGTGGATTTGTACGAACACTCTAGCCTTAGACAGAAAACCCAGGGTACATGCATTCACTCTTCCAGTTTGCACGTGTTCACACTATTTAGGACCCAAAACTTTGACGAGATTTTGAAAACTCAAAGGGGTTCAAAACCTTATAACAGAGAGTTCAAAACCTTACAACAGAGGGTTCAAAAACCTAGTAATCAATCATCCAAGAACAGATGATTAATTTTCAAGGCGGATTCAGAATTGATGTCCCCGTTGTGGTTATCACCTAAGGATAGGTGAAGTGCATGTTTTAAGATCTAAACACAATATAACTTGTGTTAGGGTCCTAGAAAGGTTATAGTCTAGGTTAAAGCATTACTAATAACCTAATTCCCTATAACCATTGGCTCTGATACCAACTTTTCTGTCACACCCCGACCACGTAAAACAACAAAACGTGACGGAAACATCGGGGAGTGTTGTAACAGAATTAATTGTTTCACAACCATGGAAATTAAAGTTACGTTTTATTTATCAAACAAGAGAGTTACATTGTCTTAAAACAAGAAACAAATAGTACATAACATAATTAAACTAGTTCTAGCTTCATTTTAAGTTGCTAAGGCACGGGTCTGCCTATGTTTGACTTGATCATCCTATGCAACAGCCCCTGACACCAATGTGAAAATAGGTACGTCAGCATAAAAATACCTGTGAGATACATAGGTTTTGTGAAAATAGGATTCATGACTTGTGTTTAAAGAAATTGTTTAATAAAAGTAGCCATGAATCTTGTTGAGTGGTTCCTTTCATAAGTCATTTGAAAAGTGATAAATAAACCAAATGATATATATGTATAAAAGAATAATGTGTGGTTAAGTGAATAACCATGTAAAATGAGTTTGTATAAGTTAGTTATTTGTAAAACGATGTTTATGTGAAGATTGTATTGTAGATGTAATATGTCTAAACTGAAATGGTTTAAATAACGCTACGATATGTAATATATATAGGAAGTACCAGCGGCGTATCCACCATGTTTTTATCATATTACACATCGCCTCGTTACTTAAATCACTTACCCAAAACAACCACCAAAATGTAATGTTTAAAAATTGTAGAAATGTTTATGTATGGTCAAATACGGTTCACATGGTTCAACAGTTACAAACGGTTCATATAATCAAATGGTTACAACGGTTCACATAGTCAATAGTTACAACGGGTCACATAGTCAAATAGTTACAATGGTTCACATAGTCAAATAGTTACAAATGGTTCAAAATGTAATATAATGTGTTCATATGCCGGATGTGCATATGCAACAAAATGCAATGTAAAACAATGTGTCCATATGTTGAGTAAACATATGCAACTAATGTAATGTAAATCAATGTGCTAGCATGCTCAGTCAACATACATAGCAGAAATGTAAAGTAAAACAATGTACTAAGTATGCTAAGTAAACATACATAGCGAAACAATGTAATGTAAATCATGTACTAATAGTGTACTAATGAACATAGCAAGTATATGATGTGAAAACAGGAAAGCACAAAAATAACAAGTAGCCACATGTGTTTCACCCCAAAACAGTTTGAAAACAGTAAAAGAGGGGTCTATGTACTCACTTGAGATTGCTTAGAAGTTTTAGGATAACCACCAAGCAAGCTAGAAGATCACGGAATCAAACGGCACCTAATATAGGTAACTATGTTAATAAACCGGACCTACATCGGAGGATCGGATAGAATGAGGGTTCGTAAACCAAATGAGTGTGGGAACTCATGAAATATAGTTTAACAAAGCCTACATACTAAAATGAAACCTAATCTAAGTGCTTACGACCCATTACAACCCGTTTAGGTAGCTTATGCTACTTTAACACGTCGTTCGCGTAAAACGCGTTCGGAATGCCTAACTAGCCCTATGATAAGTAAAATATGCCTTAACATGTCTAATATTGTTGCTAAATCAGTTTAGATATAAAAAATTATGTTACATAGGCTTAAAATGAATTTTGGCGTAAAAGGGCATTTTGGTAATTTACCTAAGGCATATAAACTACCTATCATGCGACTAATCAAACCTAAGTGACCATAAGGTATAACCTCGGAAGGTTATTCCCTACACTACTATGGTCACTTAACATGTTTGGTCGGATCCTAATGATCGACCAAACGGGTCGTGTTCGAAAGTCTAAGCGGGTGTTTAGTCCGCTTGACTTTCGGCTCCACACAAGCACTAATCTAAAAAAATGACGAGCTAAACATGCTAGAACATGTTTAGTTAAGTTAGAAAACAGGTTTTGATATCAAAACAAACGGTTTTGATATCCTAGAGTAGTTTGGTTACATAATACTCGAGAAAACGCATTTTGGCCGAAACTACGACTCGTCACTGAGCCTAGATAACGTGGTAATCAGTAGGTATAGTCACTAGGGACTATAACCATCGTGATTACGCTCACGTTATGAAGTTCAAACGAACTTCGCGTTGACCATAAACTGGTCAAAGCAGATAGTCAAACGCAATTTGACTTTAACGACAAAAAAGAATGAAAAGAACGAAAGAATACTTACATAAGGTCCCCGCAAGCTCTGGATCCGATTTACTCTCAGGTATGAAGCATAAACTTCAACTTAGAGAGCCAAAATCAGATTCATGTGTGCTTTGGGAGGAAGTGAGGGTGGGTATTTATAGGAATTCAAGAACCGTTAAGATCGTTCATCGAAAACTGAGCTTTGATCTGGACCTTACATGTGTGCCCATGGTTTTGAAAAACCATGGGTTAAAACCATCAACACTTAAAAATGGACTAGGTTCATTGAATCTGCTAGAAATTTCAAAAATGGTCCATGCACTTGTAAAACTTGATTTTTGGCACTTTTAAGCCATGTTAACCCCATTTCAAGGATCTAAAATAAAGTTAAAGTATAGGGAACTTAAAATATGCTCAAAAACATCTCGGATGTCGGTTCGTTTGGTCGTACGGTTGCGTTATTCGCTTAATTACGACGGAAGTCGTAACGAACGCAAAAACGATCCAAATTAAGCGACGAATGGAATTTTATCATGCCAAACACTAAAATAAAATATTTTAATGCTTACATAAATTTTTGGATGTCCGGATGTATTCAAAATGTAAGTTATGCGCGAAAATGCAAACGTGTGCACTTTTTGACGCTTTTAGTCCCTGAATGACCCAAAAGTTTATTTTAGCACACCGAACCCTTCAAAGCCTATTTCTAAGCTATGTAAAGGATATTTATGGTATGTTTAACTTATGTTCATGTTTCGGAATGTCTGTTCTAGTACGAATCGTCATACTTTCGCAGTTTGTCGAATTTAGTCCCTGTAAGCGATTAAACTTGATTTTGCCATACCAAAGCCTTCAAAACTTATTTCTAAGTTATGTAGAGATTATTTAAGGTATTTTAAGCATATGTCGATGTTCTGGAGTGTTTTTCGCATTAAACTGATTACGTTTACGCACCAGTTGGCGTATAACTCTCCAGAAAGCGATGTAGAGTTTGAAATTGAACAAAAATTGATATGTGCAAATGATACACATATTTTTACAGATCCCAAGTATGAAACACAATATCTCATTGGTTTGGTATTTGTTTGATGGTCGCAGGGACACAGGGGTCACAGTTACAGTACGAATCGACATACTTTCACAGTTTGTCGAAATTAGTCCCTGTAAGCGAACAAACTTGATTTCGCCACACCAAACCTTCAAAAACTTATTTCTAAGTTATTTAAAGGTTATTTAAGGTATGTTAAGCCTATGTCACTGTTCCGGAGTGTTTGTTTCATTAAACTGGTTATATTTATGTCACACCCCGACCACGTAGAACATACCAAACGTGGCGGAAACGTCGGGGAGTGTTGTAACAGAATTAATGTTTCACAACCATGGAAATTAAAGTTTCGTTTTATTGATTAAAAGTGTTACAATGTCTAAACAAACATGGAAATACAACATAATTAACTAGTCTTGCATCTTTTAATGTCACTAAAGCCCAAGTCTGTCTATGTGTATCTTGATCATCTTATGCAACAGTTCCTGAAAAACACATGTGAAAATAGGTACGTCAGCATAAAAATGCCTGTGAGATACATAGGTTTTGTGAAAATAGGTTTCATGACTTATGTTTGAGAAAATGTTTAGTCATGAACCTTGTAATTTGCTTTGTCTTGTAAATCGTTTGAAAATCAATAAGTCCAGATGATATGTATAGATAAAAGAATAATGTATGGTTAAATGAATAACCATGTAAATGAGTTTGTATAAGATAAGTTGTTTGTAAAACAATGTCTTGTGAAAAGTATGTTATTTGTATAAAATGTTATATGTATCAAACTGAAATGATTCAAATAACGCTACAATATGTAATACCATACAAACACTTATATATAGGAAGTACCAGCGGCGTATCCACCATGCTTGTATCATATTACACACGCATCGTTACTTAATCACTTAAATCAAACCAAAACACCAAAGTAATGTTTAACAGTTGTAGAAATGTTTATGTATGGTCAAAGACGGTTCACACGGTTCATAGATACAAACGGTTCACAGATACAAACGGTTCACAGATACAAACGGTTCACAGATACAAACGGTTCACAGATACAAACGGTTCACAGATACAAACGGTTCACAGATATCAACGGATCACATAGTCAAATGATTACAACGGTTCACATAGTCAAATGTTTACAACGGTTCAATATGTAGTATAATGTGTTCATATGCTGGATAAGCATATGCAACAGAAAAGCAATGTAAAACAATGTACTAAGTACGCACAAAATGGACATACAGAGTATGAAAGGTAATGGAGAACGATGTACTAAGTAATGCACACTATGGGCACACCTAGCATGAAATGTAATGAAATCATGTACTATAATGTACTAACGAACATAGCAGGTATATGATGTGAAAACAGGAAAGCATGAAAGTAACAAGTAGGCACATGTGTTCCACCCCAAAACAGTTTGGAAAACAGTAAAAGAGGGGTCTATGTACTCACTTGAGATTGCTCAGATGTCTAAAGATAATCACCAAGCGAAGCTAGAGATCACGGAAATCAAACGGCACCTAATATAGGTAACTATGTTAATAAACCGGACCTAAATCGGAAGACTGGGTAGTATTAGGGTTTGTAAACCAAATGAGTGTAGGAACTCATATGATATGGTTTAACAAAGCCTACATACTAAATGAAACTTAACCTAAGTGATTTCGACCCATTACGACCCGTTTAGGTAGCTTATGCTACTTTAACGCGTCGTTCGCGTGGAACGCGTTCGGATCGCCTAACTAGTCCTATGACAAGTGTTATATGCCTAAACATGTTACACAATTAGTTATGTGACAAAAGTTTAGGTTACATATGCTTAATTACCAATTATACATGAAAAGGGTATTCTGGTAATTTACCTAAGGCATATAAACTACCTATCATACAACTACTTAAACGATGTGACCATAGGGTATAACCTCGGAAGGTTATGCCCTATACTAGGGTCACCTAATGTATTTGGTCGGATCCTAATGATCGACCAAACTGGGTCGGGTTCGAGGTATAAGCGATTTATCAGATCGCTTACCCTACGACCCTAGACAACGTGGTAATCAGTAGGCATAGTCCCAAGGGACTATAACCAACGTGATTACACTCACGTTGCGAAGTTCAAACGAACTTCGCATTGACCATTACTGGTCAACGCTGAAAGTCAAACAAAGTTTGACTTTCGGACTCGAAAAGCAATAAAATAAGGAAAAGAACGAAAGAATACTTACGAAGGGTCCCCGAATGCTAATCCCGATTCAAGAATCTCAGGTATGAAACAATGGTTTCAACTTAGAGGTTCTCAATTCAGAATTCTAGTGCAAAATGAGGTTGTGTGGGTTGGGTATTTATAGGAATACCCGAACCGTTAGGATCGTTTGTCGAATATTGTGCCTTAATCGTATCCGTACAAGTGTCGGAAGGTTATGGTGCCTAACAATGATCCTTATCAGCTGAGTATGCAAGTGGTGAACTTGTGGTTGTGGTTAAAACAGCTGCAAACAGGCTGTTAGAAACTCTGAATCTGGTCTGAACTTGGCTAGCGCACCGCTACGCTAAAAGTGTAGCGCACCGCTAGGCCATAGTTTGGCAGATTTACACTTTTGGTCCCTGAACTGTATTTAGGCCATTTTCGACACGTTTAAGGCCCGTTAACCCCATTTCAAAGCTCTAAAATGAAGTTAAAGTATAGGGAACTTAAAATGTGCTCAAAAATATCTCGGATGTCGGTTTGTTTGGCCGTATGATCGCGATGTTCGCTTAATTACGAAGGAATGCGCATAAGCGCGAAAAACGATCCAAATGACGCGACGAATGGATTTTTCTTATGCCGAACACTAAAATAAAATATTTTAGTGCTTACATAAATTTTTGGATGTCCGGATGTATTCAGAACGTAAGTTACGCGTAAAAATGCAAACTTGTGCACTTTTTGACGCTTTTAGTCCTTGAATGACACAAAAGTTTATTTTAGCATACCGAACACCTCAAAGCCTATTTCTAAGCTATGTAAAGGATATTTATGGTATGTTTAACTTATGGTCATGTTCCGGAAGGTCTGTTACAGTTCAAATTGGCATACTTTCGCAGTTTGTCAACTTTAGTCCCTGTAAGCGATTAAACTTTGATTTCACCACACCAAACCTTCCAAAACTTATATCTAAGTTACGTAAAGGTTATTTAAGGTATGTTAAGCCTATTTCACTATTCTGGAGTGTTCGTTGGATTAAACTGGTTATATCTACACATCAGTGCGCGTATAACCTTCCAGAAAGCGATTTAGAGCTTGAAATCGAACATGAGTTGATATGTGCAAAAGATACACATATTAATACAAGTCCAAAGTATGAAATACAATATTTCATTGGTTTGGCATTTGTTTGATGGTTGAAATGACACAGGTGTTACAGTCTCCCCTACTTTAGGAAATTTCGTCCCGAAATTAATTCGTAGGAGTCTATTTGTGACTTTGTGTCAGATAACCACCAGAGATATGTAAAGCATAATCCTGTCATTTCCTTAACGGACATTCTTCAGAACGAAAATGAACAAACGGATTCAATTTCCTCAACGAGTATTCTTTAGAAGCGGAAATGAAGGAATAAAATGAAGGAATAAACAAACGGGGATTCATTTCCTTAACGGAAAATCTTCAGAAACGAAAATGAACAAACGGAGTCATTTTCAACAGATGCTTCCTCAGAAACGGAAATGAAAATGATAGACAAACGGATATTCATTTCCTCAACGGACAAATCTTCAGAAACGAAAATGAACAAACGGAGTCATTTTCAACAGTTGCTTCCTCAGAAACGGAAATGAAAAAGATAAACAAACGGATATTCATTTCCTCAACGGATAATCTTCAGAAACGAAAATGAACTAACGGAGTCATTTTCAATGGTTGTTTCCTCAGGAACGGAAATGAAAATGATAGACAAACGGATGTTCATTTCCTTAACGGATAATCTTCAGAAACGAAAATGAACAAACGGAGTCATTTTCAACGGTTGCTTCCTCAGAAACGGAAATGAAAATGATAGACAAACGGATATTCATTTCCTCAACGGACAAATCTTCAGAAACGAAAATGAACAAACGGAGTCATTTTCAACGGTTGCTTCCTCAGAAACGGAAATGAAAATGATAGACAAACGGATATTCATTTCCTCAACGGACAAATCTTCAGAAACGAAAATGAACTAACGGAGTCATCTTCAACGGTTGTTTCCTCAGGTTCAGAAATGAAGGATTAAACAACGGATATTCATTTCCTCAACGGATAATCTTCAGAAACGAAAATGAACTAACGGAGTCATTTTCAACGGTTGTTTCCTCAGGTTCGGAAATGAAGGATTAAATAAACGGATATTCATTTCCCTCGACGGATACTCTTCAGAACGAAAATGCACAAACGGAGTCATTTTCCTCAACGGGTATTCTTCAGAATTGGAAATGAAGGATAAACGGATATTCATTTCCTCAACGGAAAATCTTCAGAAGTGAAAAATGAATAGCTAGTTCATTTTTTTTCCTCAACGGATACTTCATCAGAATTGGAAATGAATAGGGTTAACTTCTAGGTACATGACAAAGCTCGCTGTGGTTTCTGTGCACTAAATTCCATAATTATGTATGCATCCATAATTACGTAATTCCTTGCATAGTCCGCACAGTTTGTCTTGTAATGTTCATAAGCACATAATCACATAGTTGTTTAATTGTTATTATCTTGTTATTGATTGCTATTAACTTGGCACCTCGTACTTCGTTTCTCTTGGAAGAAACGGGTACTTAGGATTTTCGTGAAAACGCAAGAGATCATACAATGGAAGAAATTTGGGAGTAGTCTGTTCTTCAAGGAATGCGGTTCCTTGATTGTCGGTATTGTAGGGGATATGTTGTTTATACATACAATCACATAAATACATTGCAATGTAAAAGATTTATTTATAAACAACGATAATAACTGTTTCTTGGATCTTGACAACAAAAGAAAATAATACATAAGACGTGATTATTTCTAAACGATGTTGTCTTCTGGTTGATCATATGCTCATCCCTGCGCTGGATTTGCATTAGCAAGCCTTGGGCAATTCCTACGAAAATGGCCCATCTCGCCACAGTTGTAGCAAGATCCCGGTGGAAAACGAGCTTGAGCAGGATAGTTGCCAGCTTGATTTGGTGCAGCTGCGGTTGGGCAAACCCTAGCTGTATAACCTATAAGTCCGCAAACTTGGCATGTGCGGCACTTCACCCCAGCATGATGATGTAGGCCACATTGGTTGCACAAAGGTGCAGTTCCATTGTAGGGTTTCCTGGCAGGGGGTTGAGCTGGTTGATAGAGGACGGCTTGATCATTGTGAGCGACCACAGCGTAGTTCTGAGAAGCCTTTCGCTTCTTTGACCTCTTAGGGGATCCAGTCTGTTCATCCATGATCTTTGATTCCTCGATTGGTTTTGATTCTTCGACCGGCTTCTTGTCACTTTTTCGAAAAAGTTTACCTTTCCTGATCTTTGATTCAGTCAAGGTTGCAGATAGCTCAATGGCCTGTCTAACTGTAGTAGGGTTGCTACCAGTCAAAATGTCTTGTATTGAGTCAGGGAGGCCATCAATGTACTTTTCGATTGCCTTATCCAAAGGCGTGACCATGTTTGGGCATAACAGACTCAACTCCTCGTAACGGTCCGTATAGGCTCTATGCTCACCGCTGTCTTGCTCAAGATTGTCGAATTCCCTTTCCAAAGCCCTGATCTCGTGTCGAGGACAGAATTCCTTCATCATAAGGGCCCTTAGTTCAGCCCATGTCTGTGCTAGAGCAACTTCTGCACCTCGATCTCTCATAACCCCGTTCCACCACGTAAGGGCTCTCTTCTGGAACACACTCGAAGCAAACTCGACCTTGCGATTGTCAGAACACTGCACGTGGCGGAAAG
Organism: Helianthus tuberosus; assembly: GCA_030545235.1. NCBI lineage: Eukaryota > Viridiplantae > Streptophyta > Magnoliopsida > Asterales > Asteraceae > Helianthus > Helianthus tuberosus. The sequence continues at coordinate 14,306 of JARYGA010047236.1, read as the reverse complement.
TATTCTCAATGCTCTCGAACCATTGAAGAAGCCCAGTCGCTCCCTCAGAACCACTAAACTTGAGTGGTTTCGCCGAGTTAAAACTCTTGAAATTGCATGGACCATTGTTGTTGTTGTTGGCTTGATTCCATTGAGCAAAGAGGTTTGGGAATTGAGCAGCCATTTGCTGTGCAATAATTTCTGCCAGTTCGGCAGTCGCTATCTGGTTCTCGCGTCGAGGAGGCATTCTAAAAGAGGAAACAAAGAAACGAGTGAGAGATTTAGACGAAAAGAATGAGATGGAACAAATCTGATGAAAGCAAGGATAGTGGTCATTTGTTTGTTACTACAAAGCAACAAACGACCTCGGTGATTAATCAAAGTAGATAGGTCAAAAATAATGTATCGCGAAGACATGCTCGCCTATAAGTGAACACTCATCCCAAGAATTCCCAGGTAAGCACAACTGGTCTCGCGTCTGATGAGATGTATACGAAGTGCTTGCCTAGACAGAAAACCCAGAATACAGGCATTCACCCTTCCAGTTTGCACGTGTTCACATTATTTAAAACCCAAAACCTTGACGAGATTTTGAAAATTCAAAGGGGTTCAAAACCATATAACAGAGGGTTCAAAACCTTACAATAGAGGGTTCAAAACCTTGTAATAAATCATCCTAGAACAGATGATTAGTTTTCAAAGCGGTTTTGAAATTTATGTTCTTGTTGTGGTCGTCGCCTAAGGATAGGTGACGGTATTGTTTTATGACTAAACGCAAGTAAACTCGCGTTAGGGTCCTAGAAAGGTTATAGACTAGGTCAAAGCATTACTAATAACCTAATTCCCTATAACCATTGGCTCTGATACCATCTTTTCTGTCACATCCCGACCACGTAGAACATACCAAACGTGGCGGAAACGTCGGGGAGTGTTGTAACAGAATTAATGTTTCACAACCATGGAAATTAAAGTTTCGTTTTATTGATTAAAAGTGTTACAATGTCTAAACAAACATGGAAATACAACATAATTAACTAGTCTTGCATCTTTTAATGTCACTAAAGCCCAAGTCTGTCTATGTGTATCTTGATCATCTTATGCAACAGTTCCTGAAAAACACATGTGAAAATAGGTACGTCAGCATAAAAATGCCTGTGAGATACATAGGTTTTGTGAAAATAGGTTTCATGACTTATGTTTGAGAAAATGTTTAGTCATGAACCTTGTAATTTGCTTTGTCTTGTAAATCGTTTGAAAATCAATAAGTCCAGATGATATGTATAGATAAAAGAATAATGTATGGTTAAATGAATAACCATGTAAATGAGTTTGTATAAGATAAGTTGTTTGTAAAACAATGTCTTGTGAAAAGTATGTTATTTGTATAAAATGTTATATGTATCAAACTGAAATGATTCAAATAACGCTACAATATGTAATACCATACAAACACTTATATATAGGAAGTACCAGCGGCGTATCCACCATGCTTGTATCATATTACACACGCATCGTTACTTAATCACTTAAATCAAACCAAAACACCAAAGTAATGTTTAACAGTTGTAGAAATGTTTATGTATGGTCAAAGACGGTTCACACGGTTCATAGATACAAACGGTTCACAGATACAAACGGTTCACAGATACAAACGGTTCACAGATACAAACGGTTCACAGATACAAACGGTTCACAGATACAAACGGTTCACAGATATCAACGGATCACATAGTCAAATGATTACAACGGTTCACATAGTCAAATGTTTACAACGGTTCAATATGTAGTATAATGTGTTCATATGCTGGATAAGCATATGCAACAGAAAAGCAATGTAAAACAATGTACTAAGTACGCACAAAATGGACATACAGAGTATGAAAGGTAATGGAGAACGATGTACTAAGTAATGCACACTATGGGCACACCTAGCATGAAATGTAATGAAATCATGTACTATAATGTACTAACGAACATAGCAGGTATATGATGTGAAAACAGGAAAGCATGAAAGTAACAAGTAGGCACATGTGTTCCACCCCAAAACAGTTTGGAAAACAGTAAAAGAGGGGTCTATGTACTCACTTGAGATTGCTCAGATGTCTAAAGATAATCACCAAGCGAAGCTAGAGATCACGGAAATCAAACGGCACCTAATATAGGTAACTATGTTAATAAACCGGACCTAAATCGGAAGACTGGGTAGTATTAGGGTTTGTAAACCAAATGAGTGTAGGAACTCATATGATATGGTTTAACAAAGCCTACATACTAAATGAAACTTAACCTAAGTGATTTCGACCCATTACGACCCGTTTAGGTAGCTTATGCTACTTTAACGCGTCGTTCGCGTGGAACGCGTTCGGATCGCCTAACTAGTCCTATGACAAGTGTTATATGCCTAAACATGTTACAAAATTAGTTATGTGACAAAAGTTTAGGTTACATATGCTTAATTACCAATTATACATGAAAAGGGTATTCTGGTAATTTACCTAAGGCATATAAACTACCTATCATACAACTACTTAAACGATGTGACCATAGGGTATAACCTCGGAAGGTTATGCCCTATACTAGGGTCACCTAATGTATTTGGTCGGATCCTAATGATCGACCAAACTGGGTCGGGTTCGAGGTATAAGCGATTTATCAGATCGCTTACCCTACGACCCTAGACAACGTGGTAATCAGTAGGCATAGTCCCAAGGGACTATAACCAACGTGATTACACTCACGTTGCGAAGTTCAAACGAACTTCGCATTGACCATTGCTTTCGGACTCGAAAAGCAATAAAATAAGGAAAAGAACGAAAGAATACTTACGAAGGGTCCCCGAATGCTAATCCCGATTCAAGAATCTCAGGTATGAAACAATGGTTTCAACTTAGAGGTTCTCAATTCAGAATTCTAGTGCAAAATGAGGTTGTGTGGGTTGGGTATTTATAGGAATACCCGAACCGTTAGGATCGTTTTTCGAATATTGTGCCTTAATCGTATCCGTACAAGTGTCGGAAGGTTATGGTGCCTAACAATGATCCTTATCAGCTGAGTATGCAAGTGGTGAACTTGTGGTTGTGGTTAAAACAGCTGCAAACAGGCTGTTAGAAACTCTGAATCTGGTCTGAACTTGGCTAGCGCACCGCTACGCTAAAAGTGTAGCGCACCGCTAGGCCATAGTTTGGCAGATTTACACTTTTGGTCCCTGAACTGTATTTAGGCCATTTTCGACACGTTTAAGGCCCGTTAACCCCATTTCAAAGCTCTAAAATGAAGTTAAAGTATAGGGAACTTAAAATGTGCTCAAAAATATCTCGGATGTCGGTTTGTTTGGCCGTATGATCGCGATGTTCGCTTAATTACGACGGAATGCGCATAAGCGCGAAAAACGATCCAAATGACGCGACGAATGGATTTTTCTTATGCCGAACACTAAAATAAAATATTTTAGTGCTTACATAAATTTTTGGATGTCCGGATGTATTCAGAACGTAAGTTACGCGTAAAAATGCAAACTTGTGCACTTTTTGACGCTTTTAGTCCTTGAATGACACAAAAGTTTATTTTAGCATACCGAACACCTCAAAGCCTATTTCTAAGCTATGTAAAGGATATTTATGGTATGTTTAACTTATGGTCATGTTCTGGAAGGTCTGTTACAGTTCAAATTGGCATACTTTCGCAGTTTGTCAACTTTAGTCCCTGTAAGCGATTAAACTTTGATTTCACCACACCAAACCTTCCAAAACTTATATCTAAGTTACGTAAAGGTTATTTAAGGTATGTTAAGCCTATTTCACTATTCTGGAGTGTTCGTTGGATTAAACTGGTTATATCTACACATCAGTGCGCGTATAACCTTCCAGAAAGCGATTTAGAGCTTGAAATCGAACATGAGTTGATATGTGCAAAAGATACACATATTAATACAAGTCCAAAGTATGAAATACAATATTTCATTGGTTTGGCATTTGTTTGATGGTTGAAATGACACAGGTGTTACAATTTACGCATCAGATCGCGTATAACCTTCCAGAAAGCGATTTAGAGCTTTAAATTGAACAAGAATTGATATGTGCAAACGATACACATATTTATACAAATCCTAAGTATGAAATACAATATTTCATTGATTTGGTATTTGTTTGATGGTTGAAGTGACACAAGTGTCACAGTCTCCCCTACTTTAGGAAATTTCGTCCCGAAATTTAATTTTGGAGGAAACTTGTGAAGACAACTGTGATGGTTTCGATTTCGAATGAATTCCTCGAACACTAAGTAAAACTCTGGGCCATGTTTGGATTCTTAGCGAAATTTTCAACTCTCAAAGTGAAGTCCTTGTAGTAACAAAACATGGAGTTTCGAACTATGGACAGCAGAACGTTTCTTATGAAGACTTATCATAGGTGTCACACCCCGACCACGTAAAACAACAAAACGTGGCGGAAACGTCTGGGAGTGTTGTAACAGAATCATTGTTTAATAACACATGGAAATTGAAATATTGTTTTATTAAATAAAAGAGTTAAAATGTCTTGACAATCAGATAAATAACTAGTCTTGCATCTTTTATTGTCACTAAGGCCCAAGTGCGCCTAAGTGTATCTTGATAAATCCTATGCATCATATCCTGAAACACATGTGAAAATAGGTACGTCAGCATAAAAATGCCTGTGAGATACATAGGTTTTGTGAAAATAGAATTCATGACTTATATTTGAGAAAATGTTTAGTCATGAACCTTGTAATTTGCTTTGTCTTGTAAATCATTTGAAAAGTGATAAATAAACCAAATGATATATATGTATAAAAGAATAATACATGGTTAAGTAAATAACCAAGTAAAATGAGTTTGTATTAGATAAGTTGTTTGTAAAACAATGTATTGCGAAAAGTATGTTATTTGTATAAAATGTTATATGTCTAAATCGAAATGATTCAAATAACGCTACGATATGTAATACCATACAAGCACTTATATATAGGAAGTACCAGCGGCGTATCCACCATGCTTGTATCATATTACACATGCCTCGTTACTTAAATCACTTACTCAAACCAAACCACCAAAGTAAAATGTTTATGTATAATCAAATGTCAAAATGTTTGTGTGAAAACCATGTCTAATGTCTATGTCTAATGTAAATCATGAATTTTGTATATCAATGTCAAAATGTTTATGTCTAATGTAAATCATGAAATGTGTATCCAAAATATCATGTATGGTAAGTGAAATATATCAACTCATCCATATGTAAAAATGCACAAAAACAAGGTATTGAAGTAAAACATTGTTTAAATCAAAGTTATGTTTTGTGGAACAAATGCATGCTATACTGATATAAACATCTATGCGGTATTGTGAAAATTCATACATCCAAGCCTTGTGACTGTAGAATAAACCCTAGCACAAAGTCTAAGGTCCACCCAGAAATGTAGTCGGATTCGGTCATTCCTTCCAATCCAAACAAACCCGGGATTTCAGGAATGGGAGTTGTCAAGTCCTATGGTACCACTACCTACTACCGAGCGGCATGATCGGTGTTAATGAATGTACATTGTCCCATTCAAACAAACCAGATGTCATACCAAAATGTAAGCATGTGATGAATAACAAATGTACTAAGTATGCACACAATGGACATACATAGCATAAAATGTAATGTAAAACAATGTACTAAGTATGCGCACAATAGGCATACATAGCATGAAATGTAATGTAAAACGATGTACTAAGTATGCACACAATGGGCATACATAGCATGAAATGTAATGTAAAACAATGTACTAAGTATGCACACAATGGGCATACATAGCATGAAATGTAATGTAAAACGATGTACTAAGTATGCACACAATGGTCATACATAGCATGAAATGTAATGTAATGTAAAACGATGTACTAAGTATGCACACAATGGGCATACATAGCAAAACACAATGAAATCATGTACTATAAATGTACTAATGAACATAGCAAGTATATGATGTGAAAGCAGGAAAGCATGAAAGTAACAAGTAGGCACATGTGTTTCACCCCAAAATGTTTGGAAAACAGTAAAAGAGGGGTCTATATACTCACTTGAGATTGCTCAGAAGTCCTAAGATAACCACCAAGCAATGCTAGAGATCACGGAATCAAACGACACCTAATATAGGTAACTATGTTAATGAATCGGACCTATATCGGAGGATCGGATAGAATGAGGGCTCGTAAACAAAATGAGTATGGGAACTCATGTAGTATGGTTTAACAAAGCCTACATACTAAATGAAACCTAACCTAAGTGCTTACGACCCATTACGACCCGTTTAGGTAGCTTATGCTACTTTAACGCGTCGTTCTCGTAAAATGCGTTCGGACTGCCTAACTAGTCCTATGACAAGTAGAATATGCCTTAACATGTCTAATATTGTTGCCCAATCAGTTTAGATGTCAAAAGTTATGTTACATATGCTTAAAATGAATTTTGGCGTAAAAAGGGCATTTTGGTAATTTACCTAAGGCATATAAACTACCTATCATACAACTACTTAAATGAAGCGACCGTAAGGTATAACCTCAGAAGGTTATTCCCTATATACTATGGTCACCTAATGTGTTTGGTCGGATCCTAATGATCGACCAAACGGGTCGGGTTCGACAAGTAGTCCTATGACAAGTAGAATATGCCTTAACATGTCTAATATTGTTGCCCAATCAGTTTAGATGTCAAAAGTTATGTTACATATGCTTAAAATGAATTTTGGCGTAAAAAGGGCATTTTGGTAATTTACCTAAGGCATATAAACTACCTATCATACAACTACTTAAACGAAGCGACCGTAAGGTATAACCTCAGAAGGTTATTCCCTATATACTATGGTCACCTAATGTGTTTGGTCGGATCCTAATGATCGACCAAACGGGTCGGGTTCGAAAGTATAAGCGATTGTTTAGATCGCTTACCTTACGACCCTATATAAGCACTAAACTAAAAGTGACGAGCTAAGCATGTTAAAACATGCTTAACTAAGTTTAGAAAACAGGTTTGGTATCAAAACAAACGGTTTTGATACCTAAATGTAGTTTGGTTACAAAATACGCAATAACACGTGTTTTGGCCGAAACTACGACTCGTCACTGAGCCTAGATAACGTGGTAATCAGTAGGTATACTCACTAGGGACTATAACCATCGTGATTACGCTCACGTTTTGAAGTTCAAACGAACTTCGTGTTGACCATAAACTGGTCAACGCAGAAAGTCAAACATAGTTTGACTTTCGGACTCGAAAAGCGATAAGAGAACGAAGGAACACTTACAAAGGGTCCCCGCTAGTAAATATTGATCAAATAGCTCAGGTATGAAGCAATGGCTTCAACTTAGAGAATTTAGACCAGATTTGTGGGTTTTTGGGGTTGGGATGGATGGGTATTTATAGGATTCTTTGAACCGTTAAGATCGTTTATCGAATACCGTGCTCGAATCTCATCCGTACATGTGTTGGAATGTTATGGTAACTCAATTTGCCCCCACCACCAGAGATTGACATGTGGCATTGGCCTTTGGAGTGTTGAAAAGCTGATAACAGCAGTCAAAACGAGTTTCTGCATCTGACTCCTGCTTACGGACCGTAAGGGTGATGGCTTACGGTCTGTAAGCCATCAACTTTGGCAGAATTACACTTTTGGTCCCTGCACCTTGTTTCGTTGCGTAACGGCACTTCTAACACCCGTCAAACCCAATTTCAAGCCCCACAATGATGTTAAGACATATGGAACATGAAATATGCTTGAAAACATCTCGGATGTCGGTTCGTTTGGCCGTACGGTTACGATGTTCGGTTAATTACGACGGAAGTCGTAACGGACGCAAAAACGGTCCAAAATGCGCGATGAATGGAATTTTGACAAGCCAAACACTAAAGCATAATATGATAATGCTTACATAAATTTTTGGATGTCCGGATGTATTCAGAACGTAAGTTATGCGCGAAAGTGCAAACTTATGCACTTTTTGACACTTTTAGTCCCTGAATGAGCCAAAAGTTTATTTTAGCACACCGAACCCCTCAAAGCCTATTTCTAAGCTATGTAAAGGATATTTATGGTATGTTTAACTTGTGGTCATGTTTCGAAATGTCTGTTACAGTTCAAATTGGCATACTTTCACAGTTTGTCAAATTTAGTCCCTGTAGGTGAATTAACTTGATTTTGCCATACCAATGCCTTCAAAACTTATTTCTAAGTTATGTAAAGGTTATTTAAGGTATGTTAAGCCTATTTCACTATTCCGGAGTGTTCATTGCATTAAACGGGTTATATTTACGCATCAGTGCGCGTATAACCTTCCAGAAAGCGATTTAAAGCTTGAAATCGAACAAGAATTGATATGTGCAAAGGATACACATATTTATACAAATCCCAAGTATGAAATACAATATTTCATTGATACAGTATTTGTTTGATGGCCGTGGAGGCACATGTGTCACAATAGGAAACTTGTGTGTGCTTGAAACATGAAGTTGAAAAGAAAAAACAACACTGGTTAGCGTTCTGAACTTCTAGTAACTTTAATAACATCATGCTTGCAATGTAAGAGGGACACTTATATACAAGTATATAAAGCGTTATTGGTGCATCCACCGTACCTTCATTACATTGTTCATGTTTTGTTATTGTTGCCACTATAGGTTCTTACACACGATAAATCTTACTGGGGTTCCTGTGCACTGAATTTCATAATTATGTACGCGTCCATAATTATGTAATTCCTTGCATAGTCCGCACAGTGCATTTTATAATGTGTAGGGGAAAAACCAAATGAACAAACTTGTGATGAGCGTGACTAGACCACCATAGGGTCCTTTTAATTAAATTGATAAATGATCTCATTAAATAGATCACCAAGGAGTCTTTTCAGCTAAAACATCACATGTCATTCTTAACCAGATTCTGAATCAATCTTTTGACTTAGACCACTCAAAGGGGTCTCTTTGAATTATGGAATGGTACTATATAATCCAAGGGTCTTAACGATTACGTAGAAGCCCATTAAGGATTTAGGGTAGTACCTTTGGATATCCTACTATGAATCCCTCATATGAAGGTATGGAAGATTCTACGAGGATTTGGATAATGAAAATAAAAACACAAAAGAAAACACATAACACATAATCACATAACCACAAAATTGTTTATCTTGATCTTTAATTTGTTAATTTGTTTTGTTAATTGTGCACATGTATTTAAAGCACACCAGGTATCCAATCCATGGATTTTGATTGGCACTTTAAATATTTCTAAGAATCTAACTATAAAGATAGGAAGATCTTAAAAAGAAAATTCGATTTCGATTATAAGGAATCGAAATGTTCAAATTAAGGCATAAAAGGAATCCAATGAAGGACTCTGATTTGAACGATAATCATCCACAAGGATCTAATTGTGAAGGTAAGAAGATCCCATATGGATTTTGGAATTTGAAAAGAGGGAGATGCTTTGAACCCTTGCACTAGACGTGCTTAAGTCAAAACATAAGGTAAAAATGCTCAAGAAGTTGAGGCGCTAGATATGCCAAGGCGACATATGAAGCAGAGTTTGAAGTTTAAGTCAATGTATGGGGAAAATGTTTTTGAAAACTATGCATGGGGTTCTTTTTGAAATGTGTTTAATGTTTTTGAAACCTTACATAATACTTTTGAAATCATAAAGCAGGTGTATTAGATAAGTATATTTATAAAATGTTTTAAAATCATGCGAGATGAATTTTGAAATTATGTATAAGGTTTTTGAAAACATGAATAATGCTTTTGAAATCATGCACTTGATATATTAAGTAAATATACTATGTTAAAAATGTTTTCAAACTATATGGAATGTTTTGAAATCATAAAGGTTGTTTTGAAAACTTATGCTATGCATGTTGTTATGAAAATCAGGATGTAATGGGTATGAGATTGAGGAATACCCTTAGTTATCAAACCAAGGATTTAAAGGTACAGATGTGCAAAAAGCAAGATTACTCATAATGCCACTTATTTTCTGTACTCGTTTCTTAGAATGAAATGAGTACTTAGAAATTTTCAAGGAAATCATGAGCAAACACAAGAATGGGAGATTCATAAGAGTAGTTTTGTAAAGAACATATTTCCTTGATGTAGGTATCATAGGGAAATGCCATACACACATGTAACTACACTTGTATATCACAATTGTGAACAACGATTTATTTATAAACAAAACCGATTGTTTCAGAGTTCAACAAAAGAAATAAAAGCAACAGATACAAACTATTCAAAGTGGCAACATCTTATAATCAGCCAAATGCTCATCCGTGGGTCACATTTGCATTAGCAAGCTTTGGGCATTTATTCATGAAATGACCCATCTCGCCACAGTTGTAGCACGATCCAGGTGGAAAGCGAGCTTGAGCAGGGTTGGCTTGGAGTTGAGAAACATCAAGATTTGCAACAGCTTTGTTTTGGATAGCAAAGCGGCATATGTCAACCAAATGTCCCCATCGTCCACAGTGGGTACATTTGAAACAGGATAACTGATGCAGATGATGACAGTTGCATCGATTGCACCATTGAGCAGTTCCCTTGTACCGCTTCTTGGCTGGTGGTGCTGCCACCTGGCTAGGTTCTGCTTGATTTGGTGTAACGACTGGAGGATTCTTTGAGGCTTTACGCTTCCTTGACCTTTTCGAAGGCTTGGCTTCTGCTTCTTTCGATGCTTCTTGGGTGGCTTCATTATTGAGACGAGACATGGCGAAACCTAAATCCATATACTTCAGGATTACTTTGCCTATTCGCTGGGCAAATTTGGCAGTTTGCTCAGACATTTTAGTGTCGCTACGATGAAGAGACATTCTGGAGGAATTGTAAGACATAGGAGGAAACAAATGAAATGTCATTGGAAAAAAATTAAAACGGAATGACATAAAAATTGCGATCATTTGTTTGTTACCTAAGGCAAACAAATCAGATGGTGATTAATCAAAGTAAACGGATCATACTAATGTATCACTGAAGACATGCTTGCCTATAAGTGAACACTCACCCCAAGAGTTCTCAGGTAAGAGTGACTGGTCTGATACTTCGGATTTGTACGAAAACTCTAGCCTTAGATATAAAACTCAGAGTACATGCATTCACCCTTCCAGTTTGCACGTGTTCACATTATAAGACCCAAACTTTGACGAGATTTTGAAAACTTAGAGGGTTCAAAACCTTATAATAAATCAACCAAGAACAGATGATTGGTTTTCAAAGCGGATTTGAAATTTGTGTTCTTGTTGTGCTTGTCACCTAAGGATAAGTGACGGTATTGTTTTAAGATCTAAACGCAAGTAAACTCGCGTTAGGGTCCTAGGAAGGTTATAGACTAGGTCAAAGCATTACTAAAAACCTAATTCCCTATAACCATGGGCTCTGATACCAACTCTTCTGTCACACACCGACCACGTAAAACAACAAATTGGGGCGGAAACGTCGGGGAGTGTTGTAACAGAATCATTGTTTCATAACACATGGAAATTAAATTTTGTTTTATTGATTTAAAAGTAGTCACAATGTCTTAACAAACCAAGAAACATAACATAAATAACTAGTCTTTCGTCTTTTAATGCCACTAAGGCACAAGTCCGCCTAAGTGTATCTTGATCAATCCTATGCATCATTTCCTGAAACACATGTGAAAATAGGTACGTCAACATAAAATGCCTGTGAGATACATAGGTTTTATTGATTTAGGATTCATGACTTGTAAGTTTAAAGAAAATGTTTATCAAAAGTAGTCATGAACCTTGTAAAATGTTTTATGTTTTATAAATCACATAAAAATCGATAAGGAAACAGATGATATAAAAGAAGTATGTATGGTTAAGTAAATAACCAAGTATAAATGAATTTGTATAAAATGTGTTGTTTGTAAAACAATGTTTTGTAAAGATATGTTAACTGTGTAAAATGTAATATGTCAAAATTGAAATGGTTTAAATAACGCTACGATATGTAATATCATAAAAGCACTTATATATAGGAAGTACCAGCGGCGTATCCACCATGCTTTTATCATATTACACACATTTTGTTACTTAAATTACTTACCCAGACAAACCACCAATGTAAAAATGTTCATGTTTAACTAAATGTAATGTTTAAACAAATGTTGAAAAGTTATTGTGACATCTGTGCTTGTGTAATCATTATATAAACTCTAAACAATCCAATATTAATAAAAAATGTATTTTGATCCCAATGTTTGTTATTTATGTTTGATATTTTGCGCATTTTGATTTTTGATTGATTTTCAAACTCTATATCGCTTTCTGGGAAGTTATACGCAAACTGATGCGCAACCGTAATCAGTTTAACGTGACAAACACTCTGGAACACCAACATAAGCTTAACATACCTTAAATATCCTTTACATAACTTAGAAATAAGTTTTAAAGGGTTTGGTATGGCAAAAACAAGTTTATTCGCTCACAGGGACTATTTGCGTCAACTTGCAAAAGTCTGCCGTTTCGTAAGGCAACGTACAGTCCGGAACTTGACCATAAGCTAAACATACCATATATAACCTAAACATAGCTTAGAAATAAGCCTTGATAGGTTCGGTGTGCAAAAATATGCTTATTTGATCTTATAGGGACTAAAAGTGTCAAAAACGGCGTAAGTTTGCATTTTCGCGCATATCTTACGTTCTGACCACATCTGGACTTCCAAAATTTTTGTACACACTAAAATATTTTTATTTTAGTGATCGGCATGCAAAAATTCCATTCGTCGCTTAATTTGGATCGTTTTCGCGTCCGTTCGAGTTTCATCGTAATTTGACGAATAACGTGACCGTACGGCCAAACGAACCGACATCCGAGAGTTTTCCGAGCATATTTCTAGTCCTCTAAACTTTAATGACCTTGTAGAGCCTTGAAAATGGCTTAACAGGTGTCAAATATGCCAAAAAGCAGCTTATATATGTGCAGGGACCATTTATGCAAATCTGTCAAAGTGGACTACACGGGCCGCGTAAGCCCAGTCCCTCTGCTTACGCGGGCCGCGTAAAAAGACCCAACGATAGAAACTATTTTTCAGCATTCTGTTGTTAGTTGAAGGACTTTTCTTGCAATTTTCTTGTGTGGAGATCAAGTTTAAGTGTTCTCCAAGTTCACAAATCAATTCCTAACACATGTATGGCTATGATCTAATGCTTGTTGGCCACACAAACACATGTATTGATCTTGTTAATCCACAAAAACTATAAATAGCAAGCCAATTCATTCATTTCAATTCACCCTTGATCTGATTTTCTCTAAGTTGACGTCATTTACTTCATACCTGAGATTATTAGATCAAGTTCTCCCTAGCAAGGACCCTTTGTAAGCTTCCTTCGTTCTTTTATCGCTTTCCTAGCGTAAAAGTCAAACCGTGTTCACTTTTAGATTGACCAGTCAATGGTCAATGCAAAGTTCGTTTGAACTTTGCAACGTGATTGTAATCACGATGGTTATAATCCTTAGCGATTATACCTACTGATTACCACGTTAATTAGGCGTAGTGACGAGTCAAAGTTTCGGTCAAAATGCGTTTTAGCACGCATTTTGCCACGGAACTACTTTTAGGTATCAAAACACTTTGTTTTGATACCAAATCAGTTTTCTAAGTTAGTTAAACATGTTTTGACATGTTTACTCGTCACTATTAGTTTAGTGCTTGTTTAGGGTCGTAAGATAAGCGGTCTAAACAACTGCTTAGACTTTCGAACCCGACCCGTTTGGTTGATCATTAGGATCTGACCAAGCGTGTTTTGTGATCGCAGTTGCATAGGGAATAATCTCTGAGGTTATACCTTATGATCACCTAGGATTGGTTAGTTATTTGTTAGTTAGCTTATATGCCCATAGAAAATGACCAAAATGCCCTTTTGAAGCATAAATCCGTATTTCGCATATGTGAACATATTTTTGACATATAATCTGATTTAGTAACATGTTTAGGGATAATTGGGCATGTAAGACTTGACATAGCACATATATAACCATCCGACCTTAGTTTTACGCAACCGATGCATTATAGTAGCTTATACTATCATAATGGATCGAAACGGGTCAAAATCACTTAGGTAGACTTCCAAATCAGAATGTTAGCTCTATTAAATCATACCATATGAGTTCAAATACTCATTTGATTTATAGAACATCATTCTATCCTATCTCCCAATTTAGGATCCGATTATTAACATAGTTACCTATATTAGGTGCCGTTTGAATTCGTGATCCTTGGAGCTTAAATTGGTCTTATTCTCAAGACTAATAAGTAATCCTAAGTGAGTACATA
>JARYGA010047235.1:0-102001 GCA_030545235.1 Helianthus tuberosus | reverse complement strand
CGAAATGTAAATTAAAATATTCACGTCACAAAAGTATAATCAGAATTTTATAAACACGGAATAAAAAAAACTAAACCATGACGTAGCTTTAATAATATGTATATTTGTGTTTTGATTAATTTTACAATATTATTCACAACCAGATTTAGAATAAAATTTATGTTAAAAAATAGATAAAATAAGCATATCATAGCGTATTCAAGAATTAAACAAAATATGTAAGATTGATTACATTAGTCAAACAAAAAAAACTTTAATACTTAAAAAAGAAAAGCAAAAAATCAAAACTCCATTCATCAAATACAGTTTTGTAATAATTTTATACTTTAAAGTTTTTCTAGTAGCTAGTCTACTATATTTTATTCCTTAGGGCGGACGGTATGGTAGCGGTGACTCAATCGGGGATGGCACTTTACCGCGGGGTGATGCTTTGCCAGCCTTTATTCGGTGATCGGTGAGGGGCCAAGGCGGTGTATACTCACCGAGGGAGAAACCGAAAGAGAAGAGAAGATAAAGAGGAGAGAGAGAGGGTTAATGGTGGGCCCCAATCCCTTTCAACCAATCACAATTTTTTTTTTAAATTGTTTACCACTCTTCATATGTTTGACTATTGCTAGTGATTGAGTGCAAAATGGGTAGTGGAGTGAGTACTTGACATGAAATGACATTATTGGTTAGAAAATTGTTTAAACTAGTATTAAGCCCTCCACGTTGCGGCGGGGGCATAAATTGTGCAAAGTAGCACTAATGCTACACAACTACCAGCGACCAACAACACCAAAAAAGCTCGTAATATAAAATAAATAGAAAGAAAAAATAACACCGAACGAAAAGCATATGTAAACTCGTTGAACCACGCATGCCCGTTGCGACATGTTAATACGAAGAAATTAGATTGAAACGTAAGAATAGAAAATAATAACTAAGTCGATCTAAGACCTAGGGGTGTTCACGATCCGATCCGATCCGATCGAGGGTATGCTCATGCTCGGATTGAATTACAACCGATCCGATCCGAGCGGATCAAATTTGTAAAACCGATCGCAAAAGTGATGCTCATGCTCGGATTGAATTTGAATCGATCGGCTCGGTTTCGCTCGGTTTTTATCAAATCCTAAAAAAAGCGAGCGGATCGTTTTCGCTCGATTGAATAATAAGGCTTCGTTCAACAAAAACAAATTCTAACTTAAAGTGCGAATACAAAAGCAACACCAAATAAAGTGCGAATACATAAGAAACACAAAATAAAGTGCGAATACAAAAACAACACAAAATAAAGTGCGAATACAAATTGTCATTTAGTTCAAAAGCCATAAACTTCTTCTTTAAGCTTGTTCATCTTCATCCACAAAATTCAACTTCAAATCAACATATAACCTATAAACACAAACATTAAACGAAACCATTAAGTTCTACACATTACAAAACAACTTTTAGGTTTTGTCAATTATAAAAATACCTTTCATTTATTATCAGACCCATCTGGAGTCAACACATCATTTATTATATTTTTTGGGTTTTTAATCTATAAAATAATATATATATATATATATATATATATTAATCGTTAATAAAAAATAATTCGAGCGAAACCGAGCGATCGACAAGCGAGCGGAGCTTTGCTCTTGCTCGGATTGAATTTGAATCGAACCGATCCGATCGGCTCATTTACAAACTGAGCGGGAATCGAACGAGCATTTTTCGAGCGATCGTCGAGCAGTTTGGACAGCCCTACTAAGACCACACGCATTGCGACGAACCTGTCAAATAGGGAAAAATAGACGTGTTGTGACGGTCCTGTCAAACGGGAAAAATTGGACGAAAAAATGTTGAAACCCACACGATCGTTGCGGCGTGTTCACTTGCAAATTTATAACGAAACGTAAAACGAAAACTTTGCAAAAGATGAAAAACATGGGGATCAAAGTTGAAAATAAAAATGTGTTGGGGTTAAATTGTAAAAGATGAAAAGTTTTTGGTAAAAAGTAAAAAAAAACTAAGAGGTTAAAAAAAAATGAAAAACTTTAGGTTAGAAATGAAAACTCAAAAACTTTTTTGAAAAACTCCCAATCACTAGAGTACAACTCCATTAAGCACAAACATGTTTGTAATTTATAATATGGTAATACTCACCATTTGCTGACCACTCCCTCCAACCTAGAGGGTTGTAATATTGTTAAACATGGAAATGACAATAATTTCGTAAGGTTTAATTGATGTGAACTTTGGTAAATGGAATGTCTGTAAGCAGCAGATTGCGGCCTTTTATTTCAAACATGACTAAATCTAATTGATGTGAACTTTGGTAAATGGAAAATCTATAAGCAGGAGATTGCAGCCTTTTATTTTAAGCATGACTAAATCTTCTATTCTTCATAGATAAAAATATTATTTCAAACATGACTAAATCTAATTGATGTGAACTTTGGTAAATGGAAAGTCTATAAGCAGGAGATTGCGGCCTTTTATTTCAAGCATGACCAAAAAATACCCAAGCCCGACGGGTATACTCGAATCCCGACACAAATGGTACGGGTATTGGGCCGGGTGTGGGATGAGTTTTAAAAATTTTCGCCGGTATGGGTCGGGTATGGGATTAGGTGATACCCGACCCGATTACCCCAAACCACATACTTGTTTACCCAAACTACATACCCGATCATATACCTGAAGTTTTTAATTTTTATTTTTATTTTCCATTAACCCTTATCTATTAGTGATTTATTTTAGTATGTTTATAACGTTAAAAAATAAATTTTCTTTTAGGATATGTATTTGATAATATTATTTATATTTTGTATGTTGTGAAGTGTATACATATAAGTGTATAAATATTATAAAGTTATCATTAATTTATGATAAAACTTATATGTATGTAATGTATATTTTTAATTTATAATAGTTGTTGCATAAATAAAATATATAATAATTATAATAATAAACAAATGTATTTGTAAACCCCAATGTATATCTTTTAACAAACTAATAGGTATACCCGATACCCGCGGGTATACCAGGTACCCGATGGGTAATTACCCGACGGGTATTGGGTCGGGTATGAGACACGATTTTATAACCGGGTATGGGTATGGGATTACCAATACCCGATCCGAACCCGACCCATTGCCATCCCTAATTTCAAACATGACTAAATCTAATCGATGTGAACTTTGGTAAATGGAATGTCTATAAGCAGGAGATTGCAGCCTTTTATTTCAAGCATGACTAAATCTTCTATTCTTGATAGATTAAAATTTGGGAAAATTACCAAAATGTCTCTTGACCAAGTGCATTTTCAAAATTGTCACCTTCCTGCGTCTTTGGAAGGTCCTCCCAGCCTCGGAAGCATCCGCCTTTCACGTTGAAGCGTCCGCCTGTCACGTTGAAGCGTCCGTTCCCTTTTCAAGCGACACGTGTTGAAGCGTCCGTTCCGTTACGAAATTGCGTCAGTCACCGACGCATGATAACCATAATTTTTTAATGCGTCCATGTGTACGTTTCCGAGGCCTGGCCGACGCTTCCAAGGCCTGGACGACGCTTCCGAGGCCTGGACGACGCTTCCGAGGCTTGACCCCGACGACGCTCCCCCGATGTTGACCGACGCTTCCCGACGCTTCCGAAAAAAAAATATTGGAAACTCAAAAGCCGTTTAACTTTTACCGTTGCACACATTTACCCCACTATATAACCCGTTAACATACATATAGTTTTTATAAAAGAGCATGCACATGATCCCATGTTAGAAATGTTTATAAGTTATAAAAAAAAAATTGGACAAAGATACGGAACCTGCGTCGTTGGCCGACGCTTTAGAAGCTTCATGGACGCATTGCGCCTGAGGCGGACGCCTCAACATCGGACACGTGTCGCTTGAAAGGAAATGGACGCTTCAACGTGAAAGGTGGACACTTCAACGTGAAAGGCGGACGCTTCCGAGGCTGGGAGGACCTTCCAAAGACGCAGGAATGTGACAATTTTGAAAATGCACTTGGTCAAGAGACATTTTGGTAATTTTCCCTTAAAATTTTATTTCAAACATGACTAAATCTAATTGATGTGAACTTTGGTAAATGGAAAGTCTATAAGCAGGAGATTGCGGCCTTTTATTTCAAGCATGACTAAATCTTGTATTCTTGACAGATAAAAATCTTATTTCAAACATGACTAAATCTAATTGATGTGAACTTTGGTAAATGGAAAGTCTATAAGCAGGAGATTGCGGCCTTTTATTTCAAGCATGACCAAATCTTCTATCCTTGATAGATAAAAATCTTAGGAGAAACGTGTCTCTCTCTCCTCCATCATTAATTATGCTTTCCGCATCTTTCTCCTATTTAGTATAAAGTGTAAAATGTCAAAATCGTCCTTGAGGTTTGGTTATATATGCTCGTTCCATTAAGATATGACTTTTTTTGTGCATCTAAGTCCTATAGGTTTGCGTTTTATTGCAATTTACATCCAAATCACTAACATAGTTTATTTTTTCTGTTAAAGTGAAGGGCATTTTTCTCCTTTTGGATGGAAAAAGCAAAAATGAAATCTTATGGACAATTTTAGCTACTCTTAAATTTTGATTTTAAATTTTTTTATTACTTGCTTCCTTTTATATAGCTTAATGTTTATTATTTTTAATAACTTCTTTGGTATATATATAAAAAAAAACCTCTACGAGTTTAACACTCAAGAAACTCAATCTTCACCATTCATCTAAAAGTTGTGTGGTTGAGACTGGACGTTACAAAAAGTTATTTTTTCAAAACATGTTACAGCTTTTTGCTTTTTTACTTTTCTGTCTGACACACTAACATGTAACATGTTTGTCTGTTATAATATAATTTTTCCTATAAAAACATGTAACATATATTTTACATGCTATACGCATTGAAAACTCGTAAAATTTAAGTTTGAAAATGTTAAACTTTATAAAAAAAACCTGAAAAATCTATTGTTGAAAAAAAAAGAAGTGTAACATATGATGTTACATATATATAAACGGGTGAAAATGTGTAACATGTTAACTTTCTCTCTCCTGACAAAAGTTGTTACATGTCAGAATTTTGAAATAAGTTGTAACTGGTTGCAAAATTTTGTCCATGCATTAGGTTTTTTGAGTTTTTTTTAACTCACATGAGATTTCTTGATATACTTGACCTCTCCATATCTATAATCTATACTACTTTATTAAGAGAACTAGGATTTCTATTCTTTTGGTAATTTTTCATTGTGTACACATCTTCAAGCAACATGTACAAGTGAACCAAGCTATTTTAGAGGGGATAAACTTGCCTGTTCTTAAAAAATTTAAGACACTTTAGGGGCATTTTAGGGATTTTGACACATGTGTAACTATAATATTAAGACAAAGCATCTTCCTGCTCACTAAAAGCAATTAAATGGGCATTAATATCCGAATTCTCACATCGCCCTTCAATTCAAGTGGAGGGTTTTTAATATAGGAAATTGAAAATGTTTCAATTGAATAGGCTTTTAATACTTGAACCGGTTGTTTAATTTTACACATCTCCTTCCAATTCACCCCCAAGATTCCACTGATGGTTGAGAGAGATTTAGAGAGAGGGAAATTGTGAGATCGGAGGGAGAGGTAGTTCCCTCTAGCCAAGCACCCTAATGTGTACAAAACGCAAAAATGCATATTTAATAGTAGAACCAAGTAGTCAACGTTGTGTTTCGAATAAGCCCTTCTAAAATAAATATTTAGATGTTTGTGAAGTGGGAGGTGACCAATTTGCACCCTCGTTTGTTTCATATTTGACTAAGTTGACATCATAACTTCCATCTAGCCAAAGTATATATTGGATCAACTAAAACATTTGTTTCTTGAGGAATTTGTCACATGCTTCTGTCTTCCCTTTCATCACATTTCCAAATCTGAATATTTAAAGGAAACAAAGAATGGTAGCTAGACAATGTTTTTTTTTCTATCAAGTCGTTCTTTTAAGACTTTTCAACAAAACTAAAATATAAACAAAGATAGAAAAAAAAACATTTCTCAACAAAAACATAACATGCACACATCGTAACGTTTTTATTTTGTTAAAAAAACTTTATAGAAGATAAAGCAAAACGTAACACATGTTTTGCGTAATTTTTTATTTTGTTAATATCAAACCCCATTCTGGAACACCATCCCCCCGTAGACTTTTTCACTTAGACCTTTATACTAACAGTTAAACTTACAAATTAAACCCTCTTAATTTAATTTTTTTCACTTAAACCTTTACACTAATAGGTAAAATACAAAATAAATCCTCTTATTTGTTTTAATAAATTTCGCCATAAAGTTATAAAATCAAACTTAATGCATATACCCAAAAAGATAACAATAATTATTTTACACAAATTGAAAACTGTAATAACGAATATCAGTAACAGTTTCGGTAGAGCCGATACTCGTACCGTCGTTCGTTCAAAACAGCCATAGTACCGATATTGTAATGCTCAAAATTTGAAACATTTATTCGTATTAAAATATCACTAATTATACATAAATACATTTCACTGATTATGTAGTATGCAAATGTACGGTTCTAACATAAATGCAGGTTCTAATATCCATGGATGAAATCCATATAACGCCCCTAAAGTGTGTTTAAACTTTGAACAATGTCCGAGTCCCCCCCCCCCCCCCTATAAAATGGTTTGTTCTCTCTTGTACATCATGCTTCAAAAATTTTACGCGTGGTAAAATTACAATCTTGTACATTAGATTTGTTTTATATAGTAAATAGTGGGGATGCCCACGCGTTGAGCGGGTGCTCTATTTTGCCGCATTGTAGAGCGGTACCATTCCTCGCAAACACCCTTAGATCGGTTCATGTCAATCGTTATGACCCATTAACACAAGTGGGTTGTCAAGAATTATTTTCCTTATTAAAATATTATAAACAACTTAAAACATATATCTTTTTATTGCAAGAAACATACATAAGACATCATTTACCTCCGATAGGTATGTAATTTCAAACCCACCGTACACAAAAATATATATGTAGAAGTTACAATGAAAAGTTGACACATATGTTGAAAAAATCATATATAAAATAAGCAATAAAATGATTAATGCACCACTTATGAACACTAAAAGTAGCATAATAAGTAAAGTGTCACTTACAATCCTACTGCAACAACAACATCTGGGACACATTTACGAGGGACATTTTGATGTAATCAATAGTCATGTCACTCTAAACCTACAACAAATATGTTTATCAGTTGCACATATGTTGGATAAACAATAAAGTTCAATGTATTACTAAAACTTATGGTCATGCGTAATAAAAGTTTTAACACGTATGCTTTATAACATGCGTAACTTAAAATTTCAAAATCTTTATTTTTTTAAACAAAGGGATCTCAATGGTGCGTACCTTTCTAGTGTGAAGATTCCATCTTGGGCCCTCAACCACAATTGACTCTTTGACCCATTCAATAGGAATTACCCATTTGACCCGTTATCTAAATCAATAGGCTCTAGTATTTTGCCAATCTAGTGATCATGATTAGTTTATCATCCCCAAACTAAAGAATTAAAGATTAGACAAAGATATGATAGTTCATATGAAATAGATCTCTGAAGGTGTATTTTGAAGGTGTACTGCACACAGCCCTGGCCCCGTACCAAAAGGTATAAAAGCAAATGCTTGAACCGGATCTGCAAATTGGTTCGGATTGAAACTCATCGGATCTGGAAAACCCCTTTTATCATAATGTGTTATGTATACCGTCCGAAGCACCTACACAAGAAAACATCAAATAAAAAAAATTAGATTCTATATGTATAAGAATTAAGTTAAAAGATGCAGTCATGAGAGTTAGGTAATATTATTTTTACCTTCAACTTTGGGAGTAAATAGCCGCATTGTCTCATGTGCTACGCCATTTTTTTAGCATCTTCAAAATTCACCGCTTCACCTATCTTTTTGTTGCTAGCAATCTCTTCATGTTCTCTGAAGTTATAATCATCACTGTTTTTTCACTAATTAATAAAACCAATTTTGTAGGTTTATAACACCTCAAACAGAATTTAAACTTTCTTTTGATAAAATTGTACTCACATCGGATTAAACCAATCAACCAAGTTAAAATTCAAATCCATAGGAACCAATCAACCCAGCCCTATTTTATGGAACAAAATCATCACCAACAAAACCCAACACCCCATCAATCAGACATAGATCTAGTTACAAAAACAATAAGCTAGCATAAAAAAACAATTACAAAAGAAAAAAATATAAAAAACTTACTTCAAATATGTTTTAGCCTTTCAATATCCTCCATGGAACAACACCAGGTCCTAAACCCATCCATCCCTAGAAGATGACCAGCAACCAAAAATGAAGTTATTAAGTTGTTGGGTTTACCTTAATTGTCGCGTGTCCCATTCATCGGACACCTCCATCAACAACCGTCAACATCATCTACGACATTTGTTCTTCTTCTCCGACATCCACAGCCAGTATCACTTTCGTTATTAAGAGAACTAGGTTTTCTACCCTTTTCGTAATTTTGCCATAGGTACAAATCTTGAAGCACCATGTACAAATGAAGCAAGTCATTTTAGAGGGGGTAAACTTGCACATTTTCTAAAGTTTTAAGACACTTTGAGGGCAATTTAGACATTTGATTTATGGAATCCATACCCTCTTTATGTCTTCCAACCTGATAGAATTGCACCTGTTCACTTTCTCATCTTAATTTACACTTTTAATGGGATTGAATGCACGGATTCATTCACTTTTTGGTAGCATCTATATTTTCATTTGGTAGCATCTATATTTTCACCCAACTGTACGCGGAGTAACTCATCTCCATCAAATATGTATCCCAAATGACGTTCCCAATCCTCCAACCAGCGAATCCCAATTGATTTGAATGCAATTGATGATTTGACGATGTATTTCTGGATTCAACCGGAAAAGAACGATTTTAGTCTTCTGCAAAACTAGGGTTTGTTGCTTCTTCATCCTTATTCCTTTGTTTGATGTTACTTTTTTAACTATTGTAGATAATTTGGGGAAGAACTGCTGGAGAAAAGTATATGCTTAGGGGAGGGGGGGGGGTGGTAACCAGTGATAGAATTCTATCACTCCCAATATCCAATCAACTCATGCCATGTCATCACCCAATATTCTATCACTAGTGATAGAAATGTAGTGGGGGTGGTCACTAGTGATAGAATTCTATCACTCCCAATTTTTTTAATTTTTATTTTAAAATTAGAAATTAACAATAAAACACTAAATTATAAATGACCCGTCTCCAAAACGCATCATTTCTTTGCACGTTGGCATGTTTCTTGCTCTCCGAGATGTGCAAGTACGCCTTCACCAAGGCCACCTCCTCCTCGCTCGTCCAATGTTGTCAGACGGTTGGGACGATTTCTTTAACGTCATCATTTTCTTCTTCTTCTTCCTCTTCTTCTTGTTGTTCTTCAACGTAATCATCATCTTCATCGTCGTCAAGACTTTGTTGTGGTTCACGATACGCGTTTGCAAAATGATGGATGAAGGTGTTGTCTTCTAGTAGTGGGTCGAGTTGGTGGGGTTGGGTTTGATACGTTTGGGGTTGAAATTGGTGAGGTTGAAACGGTGGAACGAACGGTTGGTTTTGATACGTTTGCGATTGAAAGGGTGGATATTGCTGGGTTTGAAAGGGTGGGACTTGCTCGGGTTTATCTTGCAACCTAAAGCGCGTCGGCTCGCCAAGATTCGCTCGAACCTTGGGTCTTACGGGATTTTTCTTCGTACCCGAACCTCTTTTTTTCGAACCCCCACCTCTCTTGCTTGAACCTTCCATGTTTCTTGTAAAATTATTTAGATTGAGTTGGAGAGTTTGTTGATTTTTTGTATTGAGTGTGAGAATGGTTGGAGAGTTTGTTGATTTTTTGTATTGAGTAGGTTGGATTTTATAAAAAAAAGGCTTCAAAAATCAAGCCAAACGGTCAAAAATAAAACCCAAACGGTCAAAAATCAAGCCAAACGGTCGCTTTCCAACGTTCCATTTTTGAAAATCAACGCGTGATGCTTTCAACGCGTTTCAAATTTAACGTGTTATGTTAATGGAGGCGGCGGTGTTCGTTATGAATTCACGAGTGATGGGGTGGCCATCACGGACCACCCCACCTGGCCTTATAACAGTTTCATTCCTTTGGTCAGAAACTCTAGGTGATGGGTTATCATGATATGTTTATTCTTATATCTTTTTTTTTTTAATTTTACACGAGTTGACTTAAATGAAGAATTAACCTTTTCTGGCCCTGGTTTTTAATGATAAATAAACAGGATGACATCTACAATATCGCAGAGATGGTCAAAATCATCTATTGGTGGTAAACTATAGCGTTCACATCAAGCTTGCTAGAGGGGGAAATGAAACCTGGCACTAAGGAAAGTTATGACAACGATTGAGGAATCTGATTTTTACTCACGTGTAAGTATGGCTCTTTTTTCAAGCTAAAGGGACTTCAAATATGGCGATTTCATATCTACTTTTGATGACATATTGAAAAATCTATTAAAGATCCCACCAGTTTTGCTCACATAGCATGCCATTTAGATTTGGTTTTGTTAGAAACTGATTAAAAGTTAACCCTTTAATTTGATTGTTTTCAGTGTCTCTCATCTTTTTTATTTTTAACATGTTATTGTTCAGGAACAAAAAGAGGGCTCGGGCTCGTCTAAAGCATTTAATTATGATGAGATTAAGTCTAATTCACCCCCACATGGCCAGGAAATAAAGGTAGTTACACATTTACTTGTTAAAAAGTACACTTCCTCTTCTCAATCTATAAATGAGAAGATCATTTGGTCAAGTCTACAGGTAGACACGTTTTTCTTTTTGCTATCATCAGGATCAATATTTATTCTATAATAACATTGTACATTTCAGAAAATTGTGTTCGCAGTGAATTTAAGCAGTCAAATTAAAAGGCACAAAATGGAAGTTGACATAAATTTTTAAGATTTTAATGTAATTTTATTATATAAATTTGTGTTTTTTTTTTTGTAGTAGTGTTAATTTTAATATATTAATTTGCTGAAAAAAAATAAAATAAAAAATAAAAATTTGGGTTGAACGGGTCTGGTTCGGATCAGTATGCGAATATTCCGGTTGGGTTCGGGTTCATATGTATGACACGATTTTCCGGTTTGGGTCGGAATCGGGTTGGTCTAAAACTTTCAGGTTCGGGTTAGGTTGAACCCGTCAACCCGCGAACACGACCCGTTTAACACCCCTACTGTTGCATCTGCTTGATGAAAATTATTATGCTGGTGTGTGTTCTACATAACTAAACTTGAAATAATGAACTGTTTATAAATTTCTATTTATAAATGTAGGCGAACTCTTGGCGGTAGGAAATTGTGGGAGTAGAGTGATGACAGCAAATGGGGCCATGACAAATTTGAAGAAATGACCACACAGGATAGGCATGACTATGAGGTGAACCATTGTTTCTGACCAACATGTCTTTATGTATATAACTTTCTTGTTCTAACATCTTCTACATCATCAGCGTAGAAGGGTTCTCAGGGGTCGTAATCGAGGTCGCGGTAGAAACCGAGGTGAAGGTCGTGGATCTTCTAAAAGTTACAACAACAACAATAATAATAATCAAACTGGCCCCAAATCTGTAAGAGGTCGAGGCCCAAGAAGATATCATTCTTCCACACAAGACACCTTTGAGGCTCCTGCACAAAGACGACAGTAAGTAGACACTAGACATCATGATACATAGTTTTTCAACGTAGTTTTAATGCATTCATTATCCTATATCGTTTTGATTCACGTAGTTTAGCTTACGATTTTAATAAAATTGTATTGATAATACAGTTAACTCATTAATCATCTTTATTATAAAAACTTGGAAATTAAAGTATGAGTGTGGTCAACCCAATCCGATCGTTTCAGCCTAAACTCAGTTTGACCTGTTACCTCTTGAATATAATGGTATACAGGGTTGTAACACGTGAGGAAACCCTCAAAGGGTCACTACATCGCTGAAATTTTGCATCCTAGCGGAAAGTGGCTGCATTTTGATGATGCATTAGTTGACTCTATTCCCACCAACAAAGTCCTTCATGCAGTAGATTTTAGGGCTGTAAACGAGTCGAGCCGAGTCGAGACAGGGTGGGGTCGAGCTTAAGCTTGAAATTAATTCAGGCGGTTAAACTTGGCTTGAGCTTTACGTCGGAGTTAAACGAGCCTAAGAACGAGCCAACGAGCCGAGCCATGGGCCGAGCCGAGCTTAGCTCGAGCTGGGCTTGGTTACAAAATGAGCCAGCTTGGTTTACGTCATCTCAAATTGAGTTTTTTTAGCTAGTTTTTCTCGAGCTTCTTTCGAGCGAGCTACGAGCCGAGCTACGAGTCGCGAGCTTTATGAACAGCCCTAGTAGATTTTACAGGTATCCCCCCTCCCCCCATTTTTAGCTCCATTTTTGTATTACAAGTTTATGGTAATGTCCTATTCATATTTGTTATGTTAATACTTAATACTTCTTTTTGGTTGAGTTTGTTGGTTATTTAGTCAGTGTATATTCAACCCATCTATTTGTTAACTGGTCTCATATGGTCATATAAAAGTTTCTTAACTAATTGGTCAAGTGAGTGGCTATGAAAATTAAAATGTGAACTTTTTCTAGATAACCTGGTTATAACAATCATTAGGGGACATTTGGATGACTTTTTATTTTCCGTTTTGGCTCGATATTCATTTATATAGTTCGATGTTTTTATTTATTTATATTGTAAGATACATGAGTGAGCCATATATATAATTGTTTATTTCATATCGATTTATTATGTAAATATATGTCAGGTTTGTTTGGATTCAAGTTTTCTAATGGTTCATTTTTGTTTTTAAGTTCGTCTTATCTTGCTATGCTTGTGTTAATGGTTTGGGTTTAACTGTTCATATCTTCCCAAATAACTTCATTTTGGTCGGATTGGTGGTACTCTTGAATGGTGATTGAATAATTGTTGTTATCATGGAGCTTATTAACAATTTGCCAAGTGCCCTTGCTGAGTAGATTTATTAATACATCTTAGCATATGTGTTTGACATGTCTTATAGACCATTATTTATTTTGTTATACCAACTGCCCGCTAGCGAGAATGACACCAATATAGCCGTCATCATCGAGGTGTGCAAACCTTATGACACCAATTGATCTTGGTGTACTATAATTATGGCCCCAATACTGTACTATCTTATTTGACACGGTAACTGTGAGACCTCAGTTTAAAAAGATTGGGAAATTCATTTATGGTGAACTCTTTTTTATGCCAATTCCTTGCTTTATACTCGAATGCTCTTTACGAACTGATATATTAGTTGGCTTACAAAATTGGTATTAGAAATAGATTACGTGAAACTGGTCACGCAACTTGCACCAAGAAAATATACGTACCCGCGACAACGCGTGGACATTCCCACTAGTATATATATATATATATATATATATATATGTATATATATATATATATATATAGGATTAGGTTCAAGAGTGAACACTAGTGTAGCTTGCGAACTGAGTGAACTAATCCTGGCCATACACGTGTTTAGATCAATGGCCAGGATTTGATGTTGAAATACACTAGTGTTCACTCTAGAACCCCAAAGGATCCTCTAAAAAGGACCCTTTATGTGAGAAGTGTAGGAAGGGTTTTACACACTTAGATCTGATTTTTAATGGTAGAGATCATAATGGCAAAAATGTAAAATTTGTTTAAATTTTAATAACTAATTTGTCTTGATAGGGGTATAAGTGTCAATAAACATTAATTAAATTAAGAAAGTGTATAACTTCCCTCCCTAGAATCACGATTCTCTCTCTCCCCCTCTTCCACACAAACCAGAGATTATCTATCTTCTTCACCCTAATCCACCATTAATCACTATCTCTAGCCACCGCAAAAAAAAAAAAAAAAAAAAACCTAAACCTCGTTCTACGAACATCAACGATTTCTTTCTTCCCATGATAATACAGATGCAAAAAACCATGTGTTAAACACATGGGTTTTAAGTCACGATGTTTAAAACAATCTAGATATACAATTTTGTGATTCAAGATATAGTGTTTAAACATTTTGGAAGGGTTGTATACGATTCAAGAAATGGTGTTTTAACAGATAGAATGAATGTATTATACGATTCTAGTCATGGTGTTTTAAAAAATCTAGAAACATTGTATTTGTGATTCAAATCATGGTGTTTTAAAAATATGAAAATATTGTATTTGTGATTCAAGTCATAGAACATATTCTGGAAATGCAGGTTTAAAACACCATGTGGAAATGCAGGTTTAAAACAGTATACTAAGAACACATTATGTAAATGGAGGTTTAAAACAACATACGAAGAACATGTACTGGAACGAAGGTGTAAAACACCATGAATTGCACTAGGAATTTATTAAAATACCATCTTATGAATTTAGTTCGTTGTATTTGTGATTCAAGTCATAGAACTTATTCTGGAAATGCAGATTTAAAATACTATACTAAGAACACATTCTGTAAATGCAGATTTAAAACATCATACGAAGAACATGTACCAGAACGCAAGTGTAAAACACCATGAATTGCCCTACGAATTTATTAAAACACCATGTTATGAATTTTGCTCTAATGTGTTGTGAATGATGTATTATACGAATGTATGGTTATCAAACCCTGAAAATTCTCCTGCTTCGTAACTGCATATTTATTACCATATTTGAATTGTTGATGCAATTACAATTATACCCTCAAGTATTGATTTTCATTAGTGCCACATGTCCTCACCATATCCCTTCTTACACTTCTCACACAAAACCCTCTTTTTACAGTAACACTACCTTATATATATATATATATATATATATATAGGGTAGGGTTCATGCGAGAACCACCCTTATTGCGAGAACCACGAGAACCAATGTGAACATGGGGCAATTTTGTAAAAACCAAACAACTTTAAAAAACCCGCTTACCTGCTTCCATTTACTATCGGACTTCAAACAAAAACTAAATTACACTTAATACAAACTTTCACGTCCGCTCTCCAAACTCTAATTACATCCAAGTATCTCAACATTTCTCAACCTGAATCTATCAAGAATTCGTCGATTACAATCGATTTCACCATCGTCTCGAATATATCATCACTTCACCATATTGAAGCATCTGGATTGAGATTTTATCTCAGATTTGAGATTTTACTAGCAGATATTTCATATTCCATCATATAATCGAGGTTAGTTCCCAAAATTCATCCAGTGATTATAAGAATAGATGATTCAATGAGTGTGTCACTATGACGGTATCGCTGGGAATCAATCACCGTCGGAATCGCCGCCGCCAACGGAATCGTTGACGGATTTGTAATATAGATATTGTCATATAAATCGAGACACCGTTTACAAGTTTATACAATTCGTTTATATTGTTATATGATAGATAATTTGTCTTTTCTACTTTTATATGATAGACAATTTGTCGATTTAAACTTCATTTTGTATTGTGTGATATATAGCTATGCACCTGTGCATATTTTGATATCATAGATTTAACAGAATTGGCTATTAAGGTAATTTTTGTGTAATATGTGGTTATGCACATGTGCATAGATTGTAATAATAAGTCAATATGCACATGTGCATAGTGTGCAATAACATGTGAATAAGGTAATTAATGTTGATGCATATAACATTGAATAAGGTATTTAGTTGTATTTTGGTGTGATGTATAATTATGCACATGTGTATTTAATGTTAGATTATGTTAATAATGTAGTGTTATGTGATATATAGATATGCACATGTGCATAGCTTGACAAAATATGTTAATATACACATGTGCATAATTTGTCATAATAGGTTAGTAAGGTATCTAATGTTTATTCACATGTTCATTGTAGATCATCAATGGAAAAAAATAAAAAAAAGTAACATTTGTATTAAAGTCAAGGGATGAAGGGTCATTAAGAATGCCGGACGCAACGGACACAAAGGAAGTCGAATATGTGAATGTTAAACAAAAAGGTTAGAAGCTGTTGATTATTTAGTATTATTTTTTTTAGTAATTAAATCTGAGTTTATGCACATGTGCAACATTGTATTACTTTTTTTTGTTAATATTATAAGTTGTGTAAACACATTAAGTTTATAAATGTAGGTGTGCATTAGTATGTATGAACATTTTATAACATGTTTTATTTTCTTTGCACATGTGCATCATTGTGTGGGAATGCAAAAATATGGTAGGTTTGTAAGTTTGGTAAATTGTATGTTTTTGTTTATTATTGTAGATCAACGATGGAAAAAACGAAAAAAGGTTCCATTTATTATAAAATAAAGGGAGTAAGGATCGAAAAGAATGTGAGATGCTACGGAGGACGAGGACGGACGTAATATTGAAACAAAAAGTTAAAATAGGTTGCTTAATATTTAATGATTCAATTGGGTAGAGATGCACATGTGCATTATTTTTTAGTTTTTATGTTAAATGATGTTGTCAGTCATTAAGACACACATATTATACCATACGCAGATGTAGATATAAGAAAAGACATACAAAGGAGGACAAGTAAATATGCAGGTGTAAATATAGGAAAATACATACATTGTTACATTAATAACGACACTACTTATGAGTTTTGTAAATGCTCAAGTTGTATATAAGTTCTAGTTTTAAAATGCTCACAGGAAATTATTCTTTTTCCAATTGGGTGTTAACTGATTAAATGTTGCAGGTGACACCTAACCTGTATGGAAACCTAGTTGCAAATTATGCTGCTGGTATTGCTGGCGGTACAGGGGTCATGCCAGGAGGTACACAGTCATAAACCATATTTTTAAATCCCTAAACCCTTTTTGCAACGATGATTTTGTAGTAATAAAGTTTTTGCAATCATATTTACAGGTAATGTTGGCACGGAGTACGCGATCTTTGAGCAAGGCGCATCAGCCGGGAATGTTGGGAAACCATCTTTGAGCAAGGCGATCTCTGCTTCTTTCATAAGCCATGATGCTGAGACATCTTCAGCTTCCTGATTATGAAGATCGTTTATAAACTCTAGTGAAACGTATTATATACGAGGGTAAATAACGTTTATAAACTGTAGTGAAACGCATTATATACGAGGGTAAATAACGAACAAAAGATCTTGGTGGAAGTAGCACAACACAAGAGGTTACTGATGCAGTTATATCTGCACTTACATGACTTGAATCATAATCTGATCTTGTAATTGTTCTTTGTTACAACCGACAGTTTTGCCAAACATTTTAACTTGGTTTTGGTTACATACGTGGTCCAACAGAAACCCACAAATTATTGTTGAACCCATATCTTGAATAAAGTTTAAATCAATGACATGATATTTCGTAGATGAAATGTGACGCCAATATTATCACACTGAAAAGTAGGTGGAACAAAAAGAGTCAAAGTGTGTAATTTGAAAATGTATACATATTGGTAATATTTTTATACATTTGGTATGGTAGGGAGGTTTTTGTATGCACATGTGCATAATTTGAAATTGGTATACATGTTAGTAATATATCCACGGATGGTAATGTAGATGGAAATGAACTGGTATATGTTATGTTAAAGTGATATGTCATATGCACATATGCATTATTTAGAATAGTAATACATGTTAGGTATTCAGGAATTAAAGTAATTTTGTTTAATAATTTAGTGATAAAAAGTATCATTCATGTAATCATAAACATCGGAAATTTGTAATCATAATATCGGAATACATAGTTTAAATGATGTTTAATCGAGTAGTTCAACATAAACGTGTAGGTCAAATTGAATGTAAACAGGTTAAATTAAATGTAAACAATAATTCAACATAATCAAATTGAACGCAGACGTTTCAAATTAAATGTAAACAAGTTCAACATAGATGAATGTTTCAACTTGAATGTAAACAGTTCAGATTAAATGTAAAACGAACAATAAAACAAAATGATCAATATTTGACGACGAACTTAATCAAATTTAGGATGGTTAGGTGCATTATAACGTCTGGATGAACGTCTAAGGGGTTGTTCATGTACATTTGTGTATATAGGGTCTTCAGAGTCATCATAAGTATCTTCATCAGTATCATTATCATCATCGGAACAAGAATCAGTTTCATCGTTAGGGGTCCGGAATTCCAGCAGCAATGGTAGCAGCTTCATTGTGTATGAATGTTCCTGAATATATGTAGGATCGTTTGCACGACCAAAACGAGTCGTTCAGAAGAGTTCTTGTCAATACGCGAGGCGGAAACTAACGTATCAACTTAGAAACAGCTTGATTTACACTCTAATTGTCTTTTAGATTGATATAACAACTTTTTTATAGCAAGTAGACACTTCAGCAGCACTTCGGCTCTGGAATCGGAAAATTACAAACGAAATGAACAGGACAGGTATATATAGGCTGAGCATTTCGTGTGAGATGGGCAAGACTCATTTCGTGCGAAATGGATATTGTCCATTTCGTATGAAATGGCATTGTTCTATTTTGTGCGAAATGGTCATAAACACACGTTTCTCGTATTTCGTGCCCTGATCTTTCTATCCTATTACAAGACTTGATACAAGACGAAGTCGACATACATATGCACTGATGGGTGTCAAGTGTTATATATATTAGGTGTATATTTTAAGCCCCTTTAACACTTTTTAGTCAAGTTTTAAATTTATAAAACACGATATTCACTAACACTAGACACTCATATGGGCAAGTGCACCCATCGTGAGCGTAGTATAGTGTTGGTAAGATACCGAGGTCGTCCAAGGACACAAGAGCTTTTAGTACCGGTTTATCCTCAACGTCTAATCAAATCAAGAAAAGTTTAGAAAAATGTTTTAAGCTAAGAAAAATAAAAACTAACTAAAAATGCTGAAAATAAAAATAAAAATAAAAACAGATAGACAAGATGAATCACTTGGTTCTGACTCGTATCTAGTGTAACCTTTGATTATTTCCGCACTTTCTCACTTTTTAAGAGATTATCTTAGTTATTGTAGTAGGCCCCTCTTTTGAAGGTGACGTTACCCTCACCCTAGTAGTTTGAGTCAGCAAGGATACAATCCTAAAAGGGTGGATTATTGAAAGATAATTAATTAAGTTATTAATGCAAATTATGGTAGGCCCCTCTTTTGGAGGTGACGTTACCCTCGACTAAGTAGTCTGAGTCAGCAGGGATACAGTCCTAAATAGCCGGGTTATAGTATTAATAGTAGTTAACTTATGAGGGGATCAAAGAGTTTGGACCCCCGCCATCCAATACCGTTAAGTATTGAAGGAGGTCCTACTAAATTTGACCCAGGTCCATTGCAGGACCTCTAAACGCTGAACAATGGCAAGACCTTTACCAAACCGTTCCCTTAACCCCCGACCAGGTAGCCAACATACCTCCATATAGACCGTAGAGATATGAATGGTGAAAATCTTTTATTTTATATAGACAGTAAAATAATGCCAAGACATCACGGACAAACGATAAGGAAAGATCACCTTCAACATAAGAAACTAGTTATTAAAGTCACTAACACAAAACCAAGTAAAAAGTGCGAAAAGATTAAAAATAAAAAGTATTACACTAGACACTTTGTCTTCACCAAGTGATGTAAGAGACTTAGGCAAACATGGCCTTGATTGTCAAGAACTCTTACGATCAATCTTGGATCCCGAGACGTCTCACACACTCTATGATGGACAATGGATGATGGTGGTGGATGATGGTGTTATGGTGGTAGTGGGTGTTGGGTGAAGTGTGAGAGAGGTGGTGTGCCAAGGGATGGTTTGAGCTTGAGCCAAGCACTCCTATTTATAGGCTGAACAGAAGCTCGGGCATGGCCCCATGTCCAGTGGGCATGGCCCCGTGTCCACATCCTTCTCTTTCTTCATTTAATGCAGCTTTGTCTTATTAGTTGACCACGCCCCCGTGTCCGCTGAGCACGACCCCGTGTGCAGAAGAATCTTTGTACTATGAAGATTTGCCTAGATTGTGCGAATCTTATAGTTAACCATGGCCCCGTGTCCGCTGAGCATGACCCCGTGGTGGGCAATAGAAGCTTCTACCACTTTGTCTTTTCTGCTGACACTTGGGCACGCCCCCGTGCTGGCTGAGCACGGGGCGTGTTCAGTCTTCTGTTATCTTGTTTTGCTTGGGAAGATGCTGTCGTGGGGTCGGGCTTGTTACGTCTTGTTCCTTTTCTTGTATTTATATTAGATTTTGATGTCTTTTTGCTTCTTTTGTTAATTTGAGCTCATTTAATCCTGTAAATATAAAAGGAAGACAAAAGCGCACTTTTTCCAACATTAGTACTAAAAAAAGGTTAGTTTTATGCCACAATTGATGAAATTTATATGTTGCATTTTGCACACATCAAATACCCCCACACTTGAATCTTTGCTTGTCCTCAAGCAAAACTCTTTAATGTGTGGCTATTACACACCCAAATGGAATGGGTAGAGAAGAAGGTTTTTGGGCTTGTCATAGAGTGTCGGGATTTCCAAGATTCTTTATTTAGTTTTATTTTTATTTATTTACAATCCTATTCGTCATGATTTATTTAAAACTTTTCATAAGATAAATTACTTATTAGGGCATAACATGCCTCTTTAAAATTCTATCTATATACAAGTTCACATACCTCACGGGGATCACTCAACACTCGGCCGAAGATGTACTTTTGTGGATCACTCGAGAGTGGCATGGAACTTACTCCTACCATAGGCTTGCCAAGCAATCAATCCTCCTCCTTTTTAACTTATATACCTTTGTAAATATCAAGAGGACTTTTGGGTGAAGGGTTAGGCTTGGGTTAGTGGTTAGTAGAAAAGGGCGAAAAGCGTAACAAGCGTCGGTTTTCGTAAGACTTTTTATTTTTGTAACTTTTATTTTGATGAAGCTATTATTCAAACAAAGTTATTTTTGATGAACTTGTATGTTTATTTTCTTTTGCTTCATCATCAACACGCATTTTTTTTTTTGAAAAGTCATATGAAAAACCGAACTTGTTACTAAAACAAAGGGTTAAAAATGAAAAAGGTTTTGGTGGGTAAAAAGGGTGTTTGGTTTGGGTTATGAAATGAAAAGGTTTAGGTTCAAAGGGGCTAACTAGGGGGATTTTGGGTAGGTGGTAAAAAAAAGAAAAATAATGGTGTATTAGAAAAAAGGGTTAGTCCTAATGCCTCCATCATTTACTTACTCGGGTTTAAGTTTGTAAGGACCGGGAATATATCGTCATGGCAAGTTCTAGAGTCGTACGAACCAAGCGTCTATTCACACAAGAAACGAAAAATGAGCATTTAGTTTAATGATATGTAATTGTATGCTCAATAAAGGCTCAAAACTCACTTTTGTGGGAATGGGTTTTTATGTGATCAAGTATATATAATCAAATTTTAACTAAGCTTTTCATGCCTTTTCATAATTTCCTTATGTTGGTTCTTTTTATCACGACACTATCGGTTGTAAATTCGTAAAAATATAACCTTTTTAGAACTTAAAATTCCCGAGTTAAACCTAGACAAGTAAAAAAAAAATTTTTGAAAAAAATTTGGGGTGATTAGCGGTTCCAATAGAGTTTTGTGTAAGGCTTGTATTTAGGACTTGCAAGATTCAAGGTTTTAGCATCCCCCCCACACTTAAATTACACATTGTCCTCAATGTGTCCCAAAATAAGTTTTTAGGTTGATTGAATGTGTAAAATGTGTAAAAAGCAAAAATTTTTGGTGTTGCTGGACACTGGACACGGCCCCGTGCCTGGTGGGCACGACCCCGTGTTCAGGTGCCAGTAACGAAAACTTACAGAAGGTGTACACGGGGGCGTGTTGGGTGGACATGTCCCCGTGTCTGTTAAAGTCTGCAGAATTAAAAAAAAACAGCAGGTTCAGGGGAGTGGGCACGGGGGCGTGTCTGCTGGACACGGCCCCGTGTGGACAATCTGCAATGTTGAAAAACAGGTTTCTTTCTTCGGTTTTCCTGTCCCGGCTTTAGTAGTACTAATGCTTAGTACTCTAAGGCTCGTATGTACCTGCTTAATCAATAAACACCATACCACACCATAGCAAACATCCTAATTTTACCAAATTCAACATCCATGTCAAAGTTAAAAGAAAAATAAATGCAGAAAATAAAAGAAGTTAGGGAAAGTAAATTGTTCAACACTTGGCACGCAGGCCTCAAATTGTTCAAGATTAGAAAAGATTAACCTGGGAAATCACCAACCAACCGCATCTTCCTTTGCTCCTCCCGCCTAATCCATGTCCTCCTCCTCCTCATCATCATCATCATCATCATCATCCCCTCCATGGCCCGCAATGTGGTCCCGAATATATCCAATATCATCTTGGATATCGGATATGTTTCTCTCGATAGCTCCAACCCAGTGGTACGTGTTGCTTGCCATGTTGTAGGTGTTCCTGGTGCACATAAGGTTTTCCTACAACAAATCATGCAAACTTTGGAAATTAGGAAAACCACCTCTTGAGGAGGATTGGCCCGGATCACCTTGGGGTTGATACTAATACTGATGATGTTGTGGAGCATGGAGGACAAGTGCTTCTTGCAGGTTCCATGCATGACCTTGCATCCTTTGAAAGCTTACCATCCTGTCTTCCGCCTCATAAAGTAGGTTCATCGAACGGTAGATGTGTATATCTACCCTACCCGAGCAGGGGCTCCTTTCGAATGACCTAGGTATGCTGGTGAAGTGCTTGAAGAGACGGTACACCCATCCCCCAAAGAAGATAGGGGTCGGTGCACTAGCAAGGCGGTTGTGATGCATGTTTCGGAGCATAAGGAACGGAACATCAAGGGGCCTGCGGGTGTGGATATAGTGGAGGACAACAAGATCTCTTAACCCAACGACGCCACTGCTATCATGCTTTTGGCTAAGAGAGTAGCCGAGGAGCCTATGGATGTATCTGTAGAGCGAATCCCTCAACTTCGTACTCTTAGTGCTGCTCGGATTGTAGTACCCTTCACCAATCTGAGCCCAAATGGCTTGGCGTTCGTTCTCACCTATTTCTCGCATCCCTCTAGTGTTTTCCTCGTTTCCCGCGTCTTCTTCCGCATACAACCCGACAATCGATCCAAATTGTGCCATAGAGATCGAATACCTAGTTCCGCCACACCTGAATGCTATCCCATCATTGTCGAATGGGTCGCACCTTGAGTTGAATGCGAAGGTGCTATAGAATTCCAAAGTACATTCGTGGACGGAACGGAGTCGAGTTGTTAAAGCGACTCTTAGTGGCCCTGTGACAAGGTTGTTGAAACGGTCGATTTGATTAACCATAGTTAACAGTTCCGTGCATGCTTGCCTCGGGTATTCCTCCGGCCTTGTTTGAAGTATCTCGAATCTAGCCCTAGCATCGAGCTCATTGGCGTTAAATCTTGTGAACTTCCTAGCCATCTGAAAGAAGACACCAAACGTTAGCACGAAGCAGAAGTATTTTCGGACCAAACTGCAAACAGTGGGCTGGACACGACCCCGTGTTCAGCGGGCACGGCCCCGTGTCCAGGCGTCTATTACTCAAAAATTCCATTTTTCGACCCGGTTTCGAAAACTTGAAAATTTTTGGTCCAATAGGTGCGGTTTCCCCCGAAAATGAAACCCTAAGTGCCGTTTTTCCCAAAATAACCCGTTTACCCTATCAATTTTATCTTTTTCGGTTCAAGAACAAGGGTTTGGGGGGTTTTTGTGAGAATTCGGGCGAATCTATGAACAATACAAGTGTATTTACTTCCCATAACACTAATCTAACTAAATGCAAACAGATCTAAACAAAAATTTGAGGTTCGATCCGGATGAACTTAAAGAGCCCTAGATTTTTCCCCAAATTTTTGGTGTTTTAACTACATTCAAGTAACTAGTCTAACTACTAAAAGTGATAGAATCATACCGTGATGTTGTTAGAGTGATAGGAGACATCGAAAATCTGCGAAAAATCGCCTGGAACCAGAGCTTTTTTGGGGAAACGGGGCGCGTGGAATGTTGTAACTGTTGTGGAAAAGGGGATATATCCCGTCTGCAGCGCGAACACGGACCCATGTCCAGCGGACACGGCCTCGTGCCGAGCAAAGTTTTGAAAAATTATTTTTTTTAATTTTTTTTCAGTGCTCGTGTGAGTGCCCTTTGTTTCCCATCAGCTTTGGTTAGAAAACTTACCGCTTTAGACATCGTCCCGATTGTTCGTAACTTACCAGGTATGATGATGGTTTCATTCTTCAATCGTTTGGAGCGAGATCTCCTCCTCTTCATCCTCAATGAATCCTTGATAGAGTTTCAGCCGTTGGCCATTGACTTTGAATGGAGGCCCATTTCGAGATTTAATTTCTACTGCACCGTGTGGGAAAATATGGGTGATAGAAAAAGGTCCTGACCACCTAGACTTTAGTTTACCAGGAAATAATCGAAGACGTGAATTAAACAAAAGAACTAGATCTCCTACTCGAAATTCATTAGGTTTAATATGTTTGTCATGCAAATTTTTCATTCTTTCCTTATAAATTTCGGAGTTTGAGTATGCATAATTCCTAAGCTCGTCTAATTCATTTAATTGACAAAATTGATTTTTACCAGCAAACTCTAGATCTAAGTTTACATTTTTAATTGCCCAGTAGGCTTTGTGTGCAATTTCCACCGGCAAGTGACAACTTTTCCCATAGACTAGCTTATATGGGGTTGTACCTATTGTTGTTTTATAAGCAGTTCGAAAAGCCCATAAAGCATCATCTAATTTATCTGCCCATTCCTTTTTATTTATCCCTACGGTTTTTTCGAGTATTCGTTTTAAACCTCTATTAGTCACTTCGGCTTGTCCGTTTGTTTGAGGGTGATAGGCTGTTGAGACCTTGTGATAGACCCCATATCTTGTTAAAAAATTTTCAAGTTGATGGTTGCAAAAATGGGTACCTCTATCACTTATTAATGCTTTAGGTGTGCCAAAACGAGAGAATAATTTCTTCAGAAATCTTACCACAACTCTTCCATCATTTGTTGGAAGTGCCTCGGCCTCGGCCCATTTAGACAAGTAATCTACTGCCACAAGTATATATTTGTTTCCTTTCGACGGTGGGAAAGGTCCCATAAAGTCGAGTCCCCACACATAAAAAATTTCACAAACAAGAATGCCATTTTGTGGCATTTCGTTTTTGGAAGAAATATTACCTGTTCTTTGGCAAGCATCACATGTTTTGACAAGACCTTGGGCGTCTTTGTAAATGGTTGGCCAATAAAATCCTGAATCAAATACCTTTCGTGCGGTACTAGCGGCACCATGATGCCCTCCGTATGGACCTTCTTGACAATGGCGGAGAATTCTTCGTGCTTCGCTACCATGTACGCATCGTCGGACGAGTTGGTCAGCACACATTTTGAAAAGATATGGATCTTCCCAAAAATAGTGTTTCACATTGGCAAAGAATTTTTTTCTTTGATGATGTGGCCAACCTTTTGCGACTATACCGCTAGCTAGGTAGTTAGCATAGTCGGCGTACCATGGTTCTTCCTTATATTCCACCATTTCCAGGGACTCGGTTGGAAATTTTTCGTTGATTTGCTCGTCCCTGGTTGCCTCTAAAGCTGGGTCTTCAAAGCGCGAAACATGATCTGCTGCGGTATTTTCTGCTCCTCTTTTGTCTTTGATTTCAATGTCAAATTCTTGGAGGAGTAGAATCCACCGAATCAAACGTGGTTTTGCGTCCTGCTTTTTGAAGAGATATCGATTGGCTGCATGATCTGTATAGACTATAGTTTTAGAAAGAACAAGATAAGAACGAAATTTATCAAAAGCAAATACCACAACTAGTAATTCTTTTTCAGTTGTTGTGTAATTTTCTTGTGCATCATTAAGTGTTTTACTAGCATAATAAATGGGGTGGAAATGCTTTTCTTTTCTTTGTCCCAAGACAGCTCCAACTGCAAAGTCACTCGCATCACACATGATTTCGAAAGGAAATTTCCAATCAGGTGCTATCATGATAGGTGCATTGACTAACATTTCCTTTAGGGTTAGAAATGCTTGATTGCAATCCTTGTCAAAGATGAAAGGAGCGTCGGTCATTGGCGAAGAGTTTTACAACACATTTTATAACGCTTACACTTCTAAAACAAAGTCGGAGACTAGCAGCATTTCAAAAACGATTTCAGATAATTTGAAATATGATAATGTGTACGGAAACCAACAAAAGCCACAAAAATTAATGAATATCGAGGACTATAACTGGTGGAAAAAAACGGTTTGAGGGTTGGGTAAAAGCATTCGCTCATGATAGTTGGTTAAAGTTGAAGTTAGGATATAAAGAACCAACAAAACAAGGTGGAATCTTATTGACAATTGAAGAATTCACAGACCAAGAAGTAAAACATATGTGTGCTGAGCAAAAGATGATTACGTTGTTGTATCAATCTGTTTGAGACGATATTATTTCATTACTTGATGATGAAACTACTTCAAAAGGTTTGTGGGAAGCTTTGGAGAGAAAATGTACGGGTGGTGAAGAAATTATCAAAAACAAACGATCGTTATTGAAAAAAGAATTTGAGTTGTTTACATGCATGAAAGGTGAAACCGTACTTCAGATTATTGAAAGATTTTGCCATCTTAAACTTGAATTGGAAAGGTTTGGTGTTTCCAAAGATAATGAAGAGATCATTGACAGGTTGATCGAAGCTCTTCCAAATGAAAATGATTGGTCAAACTATGTCATGATACTTAAAAATAGCAATGATATGAACGAAGTGACCTTGGATTGGTTAATCGAGAAGCTTGAAGGTCATTAATTGGAAATACAAAAGCAACACAAAATGGCAAATCAGCTGTATCAACAAAATGTCGATCTATACTACAGAGGAAACATGATTAATCAAGCATCAAAGACGACATTTAGTGCTAGAAGTTCAAAGGATTCATCTCAACACAGCTCTTCAAAAGTTTCGGGTTATCATTCGTTTGCTTCAAATTCGTCAAATCTAAACATTGTTCAATGCAATATCGCCATAGATCTGAAAAACTCTCATAGTCTGAATGCAGAAGCTGCCAAGCAACAAATGGTGTTTTTAGCATCTGTCCTGGAATCGTTCGAAAGTCTGATCACAGGTAAGGTTGGAAACCTGAATATGACGAAGGAAGATTATGACCAGATCGATCCAGAGGAGATGGAGCTAATAGACATAAAATGGTGCATGGCTAGCGCTATGAGGAGAGCACAAAGGTTTATGGAAATCACTAGAAGATCATGTTTGGGAACTGCTGATACAAAACTTGGATTCGACAAATCAAAAGTTGCCTGTTTCAAGTGCAAACAGAAAGGGCACTTCAAGAGAGAGTGCACAAACAGGCAAACTGATGAAGTTATGAATCCATTCAAATATGATTATTATCAGAAAGAAATTTATCATCGCAACAATGAGTCATCAAAGGTGAATCAAAAGCAAATCGATGAAGGTTCATCAAAAGAGAAGTCGAGGGCTCTAGTTGTTATTCAGGACGACGAGGGTTATTACTGGAGCGAAATTCTTCCAGAAGAAGATTATGTTGGATCCGCATTCATAGCTGAAGTAGTTGATGATAAACGATGGCAGAGAGATTATGCTAGTTTTGAAATCAAAAAGTTGTATGCTCCTTTTAGGGAAGCACAAAAGGCAAAAAAAATGGGATCCTGAGCGAGGATGTTATTTCGATCGACAAGGTAATCCATTGGTTGATCCTAAGAAGGTGGATTTTGATGCAGTGACAAACATATTTTCAGATCGTGACACGTTTCATACGAGGAGATTATCTGAGAAAGATTATGAAGCCAATTTGTTTAAACGTTTAAAAGAATTTTTTGAGGCAAGTTTACCAAAGGTAATGGAGTTGAGAAAGAAGAAAAGATTGAGAAGCTGGTTTAAGAGGTGAAGAAAACAGCAGGGGATGCTGATGAGAACGAACAAAAGAATGATGAGGATCAAAAGTTGGAAACAGAAGAATCAAAAGTGCCAGATGAAACTGAGGTAAAAATTCTAACTGAATCTTCTGAGTTATTAAATAATGATCAAAATATTGATAAAACTAAAGATAAGTGCAGGAATTGCATAGAAATGTGCAAAGCCTGTACTGAGAAAGATGAAACGATAAAATCAAAAGATATTGAATTAAATAAAATCGAAACTGTTTTCAAAACAAAATACAAAGAAATACTTGAAAATGAAGAAGTTTTGAAACAAAAGAATGAAAAGCTGACACTGAAATGTCAAGATTTTGAAAAAGAAAATGAAATATTGAAACAAAAGTGTTCGGCAAAATGTGAAGATTGTGTTCAAAAGGATCATAATTTTCAAGACTTACAAAAGGAATACGATAAAATGAAATGGTCAAGTCATAGAGTACAAGAAGCTTATGATACTTTGAAGAAACAAGTCAAATGTATGGATAAGAGATTGTCTAAAAACTTAACAACAACAAGACTTTATGCGAAAATTTTTGAAGAAAAGCAATAGGAGTTAAACAAATGTATTGATGAAGTTGCTAAACTCAAACAAGTTTTGGCTGAAAAAGAAAAGATTGTTACAAAACTTCAAAGTTATCATAGTTCTTCGTACATTCTCGAACGTATTTTCAACATCACACCAGATGACAAAAAGTCTGAAAAGAATAAAAAAGGTATTGGTTCAGAATATCATCAGGTGCCACCACCATTGAGAGGTAATTACATGTTTTATGATGAGGAAAAAAGTGGTAAAAGGTCTGAACATGGTTGACCAATTACCTGAAAATATCGATGTGATTTACACCAAATCTAATGATGCTGATGATTCAGAGGTGGTAAGTAAGGTTGTTGAAAGCGTTTTGAGAGATGAATCTACCCAAGGTAAGTCTGAATCACAGGATGAAAATGAGGGAAGTTTTCATGATAGTTATCTTAAACATTCAAAATCTGAGAAAGTTGTGAATGATGATCCAAAAGGATTGGCTTATACCATGATTGGATTAGACAAATTATTCTCAGATAACGAGTTCCCGATTCAGAATGTGATTGCGGATAAAATTGACAAAGTGTTTAAACTGGTAGAGATCGAAAAGTCAGAAATTTCAAAATTTGCTGGTAGGAGTAACAAAACTTTTTATAATAAACCTGGTTACAAAAAGAAGAACATGAAGGCTGGGTTGAGTTATAAAAAGAAACAAAATCAAGATAAAAAGTTTGAAAAGCAAAATTTTCAAAAGAAAATGAATTTCGTTCACGGGAAAAGTTCGGAAGAAGAGAAAGAACTCCAATTTAGACGACAGTCTAATGAAGAATTCTATGCTCAGAAAAAGCAACAACAACAGGCTAAAGATGTTTTGAGGAAAACTTGTTTTAAATTGATCAAACTGGACATCTTGCACGCAAGTGTCCAAACACAAAGCCTGTTGATGTTGAGAAACAGAAATATGAGAATGTGAAACAAAGAACAACCAGATTTGATTCCAAACAAACTTGGAGGTACAACACAAACAAGTTTGCTTCGAATCAAACATGGAAATCAAACCAGACTAGGTTTGATTCAAGACAAACCTGGAATTCTCACACACCTAGATTCAGAACAACACAAAGTTAGTAAACATCGGTTGATATGACAAAACCAAACCAGTTTTGGAAATCAAAAGTTATTGTTCAAAATCAAAATAATCAAAACGAGTCACAATTTTACAAGAGAAGTGCTTCAAAAGGACAAAAATGGGTGGTTAAGAAACACGTGATTTCTGTAAATGACGAAAAAGGTGAAGTCAAAGATGAAAAAGTTTTTGTACAAAACGACAAAGATTTTCCATCATTGAATGAATTTTGTGTTGAAATGCCTAAGGTTAAACAGACCTTGGCTGAATTATTCAAGTAATTGAGTTGGGTATATGTGCAGG
Organism: Helianthus tuberosus; assembly: GCA_030545235.1. Classification (NCBI taxonomy): domain Eukaryota; kingdom Viridiplantae; phylum Streptophyta; class Magnoliopsida; order Asterales; family Asteraceae; genus Helianthus; species Helianthus tuberosus. The sequence goes on along the minus strand of JARYGA010047235.1, from coordinate 72,097 downwards.
TGCTCCCGAAGAAAACTAAATGTCAACTAAAGGAGTATCGGAGCAGCCTGGCACTAGAGGAGAAGGCTGCTGGTCCCTACCACTGAGAAACATGGAGTTAGTTTGTTTGTGTACATAAATAAACCATATTTCAAAAACACTAAAAATTCAAAAATTCAAAAACGAAAAATATGTTTTTCAATTTGATTTTGTCAAGCTGAACGAAGGGCAATCCGATCAGATGACCATCCGATCGAAGGGCCATCTTATCAATGTGCTTATCTGTTCATCACACTTGGAACGAATGACAATCCGATCGGATGGCCCTCCGATCATCCGATCGGAGGGCCATCCGATCCAAATACATTCTCATGGGTGTTTTCAGTCTTGAACTTATTTGCTTCAAACAAATGATCATCCGATCCATTACACACACATGAATACACATGCTTGAATGTTCATTGCTTGTCTGCTCATGCTTGATATGTTTGTTTTTAATTTTTGTCAAAAATCAAAAATTACAAAAATATGTTGATTGAATATGCCGAAACCCTCACGGCTGAACAAACATGATTAATTTCACAAGATTGAGAAACGGTTTTCGAACTGTAAAATATCAATGTGTTGTAAATCATGGGGGTGTATTTTCTGCAAAACAGAGCAAGTGAAGCAGAAAATGGATGGTGAGACAAAGCTATCAGTATCAGGTTGTCAAATTTTCTTTAAATGTTTTGAATTTTAGGGGGAGTAAGCGTTGTCAGAAAATCCAAAAACATTAGAAAATTTGAAAAAGCCAAAAACATGATAAATTCCAAAAAAAAAGTTTTGTGTAAAAAGAGAAAATGATAGTACACCAGTAGACAATCACAGTACGCTAAAGAAATGGAATGTAAAATGTGATAAACGGTCTCACTGATGATATGCCAGTAGGTTTTTACACGCTTAGTAGATTGGTTTCGAGATATAAACCTAAATATCAATACTTACTTATCTCGTGGGTAACATCGCTCGGATATATGGGTAACCCCCAAAATTTTGTTTGAGAGATTGCCTGATTCTGAGATACTAGGTCTTTATACTGTTTGATATCTGGAGTATTATACCTGATCTTCTGATATTGTGGAAGCAATGGCCTAGACCATGTATAATACTTTACGCGCTTTTAAAGCTTACCCTCTGCATAAAAATTGAAAAATATCGAGAGATATGAATCAATTGCAGTTGAAGAAAAGATTCTCTAAAGGGAACACACCTAAAGTCGAGCCTTCATCTCTTTGACTAAACGGAAGTTCATACCTAAGCTTTCAAGGTCTCGCACTAACCCAGAATACAAATATCAAATTTGGTACACTCACCTGTAAGACTGAATCTTGGGAATTTTGACACGGGAGTATATTCTGAGGTGGGACACACGAATAAGTTTAAGTCCATAAAACACTAATCTCGTATCTCAAATGGATTGAACTTTGTGTGAAAATTTAAGAGGATCAGTATATTGACAATCTATGTGAATCGTTTAGAACTTAAAGAGTTTAAAGCTCAACTGTGCTAGTGATTTGTCATAAACTGATATGATCCTCTAACATGAACTCAAACAAAAATATTGTCTGTAAATATGTTTGTAAATATTTCTTTACTGCTTTATGATTCAGAAAAAAATCAAAAAGATTTTGATTCTACTTTATTTTCGACAACCGATGTCCGAGAGTTGAGTTTCAAAATCTAAGTATGCTGATCGTGTTTCTGAGTATAAAACAAGTTCATTAAGTTGAAACTTGAAATTTTAAAATAAAAAATCAAAATAGTTTATGATATCTCCAAGGTCATTAAGTTGGACTTGGATGATAAATCGTGAAGGTTTTGGACGCTTAAATTGTTAAAATCTGTTGTAAAGAGCAAGGTTACACTTTTGGATTCTTAATACTGCCAAATCTATAAAGCATTTTGATAGAGGGAGTGAAGTCAAGTTAATCCTGGATATATTCATATTATTATATTTTAGAGCTAGGTTCTTGATTCAAAAAGTTTTTAAGAGCCAGGTAATCATTCTTGAATACTCAAAATGTTTTCACTTATAAGTGTTTGGATTTGCAGATGAAAGTTTCAGATTACGATCCCAATAGCCGAGTCTAAAGGGGAGTCTGAAGACGAGCTCGACGCAAGGGGGGGCTTGTATCAAGAAAGCCAGGTGTTGATCCCAAAAGCATGGAAGCTTGATGAAAGGGGGAGCCTAAAGAGAGAGTCTACCGAAAGGGGGAGCTGAAGCTGAAGACAGATCCACGGGGATTCTGTTCGAGCAAGAGGGAGTCTATGTTGCTGAAGATGTGATAAAGCTTCAAGAAGACTCAAAGAGAGAGAGAAAGACAAGACGCTACGAGATTGACTGCGGCAATATCCAGGGGGAGTCTGTTAGTGCAGTAATGTCTATCGCCTCCGTCAATTTAAACCGTAGCAAGAAACTGAAGAAAACTAGAGTTTATATTGTAATAAGTAGGGAAAAGGCAAGGTGGCAATATTGTAATTAATGAGAACTCTCATTAAAAGCCTTGGCCTATAAATAGAACTCTTAGGGCTTTAGTTTAGAACTTTTGACATTTTGGTGACTTTGGAGCTTTCAAGGTTAGAGAGAGAAAGCTGCAAAGGTGATTCGTGGTGCTTGTACTTGTACTTGTCGTATATTCAATAGAATCACGTTTATATTACGTTCTTGTGTTCGGTCCACGTACGTGTACGGATTCCGCACGTCACACGTATCAGTTTGCAATCGTTCGGGAGTTTTAAACCGGTCCTACACTATAAAGATTATACATTGTTTATTCATACACAGTTATACATTTAATTTATATATGCATTCGATACATAATTCATGATTCTCGTAAACACATGTTTAACTCGCAAACAGCTATCGTGTATATGTAATTTTAAACGTTCCAAGGTATACAAACACTTAGTTATTCAACTAAAAGATGAAATTCTTTGACACTTGATTAATACCTAAATATAAGTTATATATACTTGACACACTTAATGATATGTTATTATACCTTAAAATACCTTATTATATGCCTAATACCTAAGTTAAAGGACTAAAAGTGACAAAATTCAAAAATGTCTTCGGCTGGGTTGCACCCGCGACACGCGCACCCCCTTGTGAACTTGCGCGACACGCGGCAAGTGTCGATCCACAGAAACTCGCGCACAGTTTGCGGATTGGCTGGTTTTTGGTCTTTAGCTCCTAACTAACTTCTTAAATACACTCCCAACTAATAACCTAATCCTCCACTATATATACAACACTTCTAAGCTCCATTTTCACTTTCCAAACCTTCTAAACACTCTCAAATTCACTCTAAAATCCTCCAAATTCACTGAAGTTTGGCAGAAAGTTCTAAGTCTTTCAAAGTGAGTTCTAGCTAACTTCCTCATCAACTTTCTTCTTGTTTCTTCTTCCATAACACTTGGATAACCTCTAGGAAGGTTTTCACAAGATTAACATGGTAATATAAGGTGAAACCACACCATATTTGAGGTCCAAAGTAAATGGTATTTTCTGTTTTGTTTAATGTTCTTGTAACATCACTTTCTTTGCTAAAACTTGGTGGAATCTTGAATCCACCAAGCTCACAACTTAACCTATAGTTGTGGGTTTGTGTTGAGATTGATTTCCACCAAGATATGAGTTTAAAAACTCTTTATTTTCCGTTTATACATATCATAATCCAAGTGTTGAAAGCAAGCATGATTCATCATCTTCCATATGATGAACTTGTGACTTTGTGACTTGTGAAGTGTGAACCATGGGAGCTTGGGCTTTCCAATCTAGTTCCAATCCTTCACTTATGAACTTTGTGTATAAACACTCAAGTGATTTTCTAGTATCAAAGTAACATAACCCCGCCTAGCCTCCGACACTTAGGATTACCTTTCCATGTCGTGTTGGCTCACCCGGGTTAAAGACTTACTTGGCCACTTGTGAATGTATTAGTTAGTTTATTTCTTGTTATTCATGACCCTCCAAATCATCATCGTGATGGTTTGTGTAGTGGTGTGTGAACGCGTTGTAGGACCGTGTTTGACTCCCGAACGATTGCGAAACGACACGTACGACGTGCGGAATCCGTGCACGTGTGTGGACCGAACACAAGAACGTAATTAATCAAGATTCTATTAAAGATCTAACAGTGTTTACACCTTGAATCTTTTCTCTTGCTACATTCTCTCTCTTGAAGCTCTAAGCTCTCCAAAGTGTGAAATGGAAAAAGTCTTCAAAACTAAACATAAGGCTCCTATTTTAGGCCATGGAAATAAGGAAGGTTTCCTTATTTACAATAATGCCATTCCCCTATATTTACAATATAAAACCTTGTTTTGTTCAGTTTTCTGCTACGATTCGGATTGACGGAGGCGATAGACATTCGTGCACTCACAGACTCCCCCTTGGATATTGCCGCAGTTAATCTCGTAGCATATTGTCTTTTTTATCTCTCTGGGTCTTCGCGAAGCTTTGACATCTTCAGTAACCACAGACTCCCTCTTCAAGCTTTTCTTGATTCTGCGTTCTGAATCAGCTCCCCTTTTCGATCGACTATTTTTCTTCAGGCTCCCCCTTTCGTAAAGCTTTCGTGCTTTAAGGATCGACACCTGGTTCTCCGTTTACAAGCTCCCCCTTGCGTCGAACTCGTCTTCAGACTCCCCCTTTGACTCGGCTATCGGGATCGTAATCTGGCTTAACATCTGCAATTTCTCAAACATTTGTAATATATATGACAATATAAGATTGAAAACCTAACTCTTAGCATAAGCTAGAGTATTTCAAACATGTGATAGTGAAAGCTTTTTCGGTTTTCTAGGAATGATAACCTGGCTTTTAAAAATCTTTTTGGATCAAGAATCTGGCTCTATTACACAAATGTAACAATATGAATTTCTCCAAAATTACTTGACTCCACTCCACCTATCAAATTACTTTATATCTGACAGTTTAAAGAATCCAAAACTTCACAAATAATCTTCCAAGTCCAAATTAATGACCTTGGAGATTTTCACAAACTGTTTTTTATTTTTGATTAAAAACTTCAAGTTTCAAATTAATGAACTTGTTTTATTTTCAGAAACACGTTCAGCATACTTAGATTTTGAAACTCAACTCTCAGACATCGGTTGTCGAAAATAAAGCGGAAACAAAATCTTTTTGTATTTTTTTTGAAACATAAAGCAGTAAAGAAATATTTACAGACAATATTTTTGTTTGAGTTTGTGTCAGAGGATCATATCAGTTTATGACAAATCACTAGCACCGTTGAGCTTATAAACACTTTAAGTTCTAAACTATTCACTTAGATTGTCAGTATACTGATCCAATTAAATTTTCACACAAAGTTCAATTGTTCCGAGACCCGATTTAGTGTTTTAAGCACTTAACTTATTCGCGTGTCCCACCTCAGAATATACTCCCGTATCAAGATTCCCTAGATTAAGTCTTACATGTGAATATACCATAATGATATCAGTACTCTGGGTTAGTGCGAGACCTTGAGAGCTCAGGTATGAACTACCGTTCAGTCAAAGAGATAAAGGCTCGACTTTGAGGTGTGTCCCCCTTGGGGATCTTCTTTACAACTACAATTGATTTCTATCTTTTGATATTTTTCAATTTTTATGCAGAGAGTAAGCTTTAAAAGCGCGTAAAGTATTATACGAGGTCTAGGCCATTGCTTCCGCAATATCAGAAGACCAGGTATAATACCCAAGATATTAAACAGTATAAAGACCTAGTATCTCAGAATCTAGCAATCTCTCAAACAAGATTTCGGGGGTTACCCATATATCTGAGAGATGTTCCCCACGAGATAAGTAAGTATTGATATTTAGGTTTATATCTCGACATCAATCTACTAAAAGTATAAAAACCTACTGGCATATCATCTGTGAGACCGTTTATCACATTTTAACTTTCCTTTTCTTTAGCGTACTGTGATTGTCTACTGATGTACAATCATTTCCTCTTTTTCCACAAAAAACTCAATTTTGAATTTTCTATTGTTTTTGTCTTTTTCAAATTTTCAAATGTTTTTGTAGTTTCTGAAATTTTTACTCCCCGTAAAATTCAAAACATTTAAAGAAAATTTGATAACCGATGTCGACAGTTTTGTCTCGCCATCAACTACCTGCATCACATGCTCTGTTTTGCATAAAGTACCCCCATGATTTACAACACATTGATTTTTAACAGTTTGAAAACCGTTTTTTAATCTTGTGAAATTAATAATGTTTATTCCGCCATGAGGGTTTCGGCATATTCAATCGAAACATCTTTTTTTAAATTTTTATTTTTGACAAATTTAAAAACAAACATATTCTTTCATTTTCCAATTTTTGACAAAGTAAAAACATATTTTTGGTTTTTAAATTTTTAAATTTTTAGGATTTTTAATATGGTTTATTTATGTATAAAAAATGAACAAACTCCCTGTTTCAGTTGCAGGGATCAGCAGCCTCCTTCTGTTGTTTCAGGCTGCTCCAATACTCCTCTAGTTGACATTCAGTTCTCTTCAGGAGCACCTGCACATTCACACTTACTCAATTACTTGAACAATTTAGCCCAGCTTTGTTTGACCTTAGGCATTTCAACACAATATGCTTCATTTAATTTCAGGAAATTTTTATCGTTTGGTACAAACAACCTTTCATCCTTAATTTCAACTGTTTTGGTTGAGTCAGTTTTCTGTTCAGAAATAGATTGTGTCTTAACAACCCAGGTTTGTCCTTTTGAAACAGTTCTTTTGTAAAAACGTGAATCATTTTGATTATATTGATTTTGAACAACAACTTTTGGTTTCCAAAACTGTTTTGGTATTGTTGCATCAACCGTTGTTTTCCAAATTTGTGTTGTTCTAAATCTGGGTGTCACTGGTTTCCAAGATTGTTGTGATTCAGCCTTTGACATTTTCGGCTTCCAAGTTTGTTTTGATTCAAACTTGGTTGATTTCTGATTCACAACATCAGACTTCTTTTTCTTCTCAACACCAACAGGTGTAAGATTTGGACATTTTCGACTGAGATGTCCAATTTGATCACACTTAAAGCATGTTCTATTGGACACGTCTTTAACCTATTCTTGTTGTTTTTTCTGAGCATAGAACTCTTCATTAGACTGTCGTCTAAATTGGAGTTCTTTCTCTTCTTCAGAACTTGTTCTGTGAATAAAGTTCATCTTTTTCTGATAGTTTAGATTTTCAGTTCTTTTCCAATTCTGTTTCTTTTTATAACCCAACCCAGCCTTCATGTTTTTCTTTTTGTAACTAAGTTTGTTATAAAAAGTTTTCTTGCTTTTTCCAGCAAATTTTGAAATCTCAGATTTTTCAATTTCAATCAACTTGAACACTTTGTCAATCTTTTCTGAAATCACATTCTGAATCGGGACTTCATTATCTGAGAATAATTTGTCCGATCCAATCATGGTATAAACCAATCCTTTTGAATCATCATTCTCCTTTTTCTCAGATTTTGAGTTTTTCAGATAACCTTCATGAAAACTACCTTCATTTTCATCCTATGATTCAGATTTACCTGTTTCAACAAACTCTTCTTTCAAAACACTTTCAACGACCTTACCTACCACCTCCGAATCACCAGAATCATCAGATTTGGAATTGGTTATGTCTATATTATTTGGCAATTGATCAACCATGTTGTAAGCTTTTTCCACCTTCTCATCATCATAAAATGTGAATTTTTCCGGTGGTGGAACTTGATGATACTCTGAACCTATACCCTTTTTGTTTTTCTCAGCATCACTATTATCAGGTTTTATATTGAAAATGCGTTCAAGTATATATGACAAAGCGTGATAACTGTGTAACTTGTTGTTATCTTGTTCTAAATCAGCTATGTTATGTTTATGCTTAGCAACATCTTCAATGTAAGAATTTACAACTTGTTGTTTTATTTCATACTGTCGCTTAAGTGTATCAGATGTTTTAGAACAATGTTTCATTCTCGATTGAACAAGTTTCATTTGACTCTTCACGTCTTCATATGATTCTTTTGTGATATGATATGCAAGTTTTATTGAATCATACTATTTTTTCATTTCTTGAAACGAATTTTCTTTTTGCAAACACTCTTCTTTCATTTCTGAACACTTTTGTTTCAAAATCTCATTTTCTTTTTCTAAAATCTTGCATCTTTGTGTTAGCTTTTCATCATTATCTTTCAAAACTTTTTCGTTTTCTAACATTTCTTTACATTTATCTTTAAAAGCTTTTTCAATTTTAGTAAATTTAATGTCTCTTATTCTGAACTTTTCATCTTTTTCAGTACAAGCACTGCACGTTTCCATGCATTTCTTGCACTGTTCAACATTTTTATTTAAAACTTCAGAAGATTCAGTTGAAATGTTTACCTCAGTCATTGGCACCTCGGCTTTTTCTACCGTCTGCTTTTGGTCAGCTTTTTTCTCCTGTTGTTCCTCAGCAACATCATCAGCATCAATCACTTCAACCGATCTCTCAAGCTTCTCATCAACTTCTTCTTTGTTCTTCAGATCCTCTTCATTCTATTGTTCTTCAGTAACAGCTACTTCTGCTGGTTTCTGTTCTTCTTTACCAGCTTCTTCTTCTTTCACATCCTCACTCTTCTATTCACCCTCTTCATTACTCGCTATTTCTTTCAAATCATCCACTATCTTCTCAACACTCTTCTTCATTCTTTCTTCATCCCTCTATTTCAGACTTTCTGTCATTGCATCTCTAATTATATTGTCCAGCCTTTTCAGATAATCTTTATCTTTTGCGACAATTGAATAATATTTTTCGGATAGAGGAATAACAGCCAGCACATCATTATATACCACCTCTCGTCTATGAACGACTGGATCTCCATTGCGGTTGATGTAACACTCTCTCTTCTTATCATATCTTCCATAATACTTCGCTTCTTCAAACTCCTCATGCATCTTTTCAATTATGCAATCTGCAAAAAATCTTTCTCTTTCCGTTTTCTCTTTCAGAATTTCTTCTTTCGTTTTCTCTTTCACAATAGCAACAAAAGCACTCTATTTCACTTCAGCCACTAAAGCAGGTCCTATATAATCTTCTTCTGGAAGAAAATCGTTCCAGTTAAAACCTTCAACATCTTGGATCACTGCTAGTGCTCTCGACTTCTCTTTCACAGGGTTGTTTTCAATTTGTTTCATCTTTGATGGCTCCTCTCTGCTCCTGTGATAAATCGCTTTACGATAGTAATCGTCTTGAAATGGATTAGCGGTTTCTTCAACAGCATAGTTTCTGCATTCTCTTTTAAAATGACCCTTTTGTTTACATTTAAAGCAGGTCACTTTTGATTTGTCGAAGCCCAGCTTTGTTGATGGTCCACCTATTGTCTGTCTTCCAGTAATTTCCATGAACCGCTAAGCTCTACGAATGCAGCTAGCAAAACACCATCTAAGATTAATGAGTTCCATCTCTTCCGGATCTATCTGGTCGTAATCTTCCTTTGTCAGCTCAAAATTCCCAATTCTTCCAGCCACCAGACTTTCGTATGATTCCAGAATCAACGCCAGAAAACTCATTTGCTGTTTAGCAGCATTAATGCTCATTACTGGAGAATTTTTTAGCTTTAAGGCAATATTGCAGAGAATCTCATCGGGTTCTTCAGAGTTTGAAGCTGTTGAAGAATGATACCCTGGATCATAACTAGATGTACTTTTCTGAGAATCTTTTGTCTTTTCAACACTGAATGCAGTCTTTGGCGATTCACTTACGTTCACCGAGGATACACTGCCCTTGTAGTAAAGACCCACATTCTGTTGATGTGATGAACTGCTCATCTTGCGTTGCTTTTGCGGTTCAAGCTCATGACTCTCGATCTTTCCAATCAAAACATCCAAAGTAATTGTATCATACAACACATCATTTTTCAAAATAAACACAAACCTTTGCCACTGATCAGCTCGTGGTAACGCTTCAATGATTTTATCAATGATTTCCTCACGTGTTTTAGTTATACCAAACCTGTTAAGTTCAATTTGTAAATGACAAAATCTCTCGATCATTTGCCTCACAGATTCACCTTTTAAACTATCAAACAAATCAAATTCCTTTTTAAGTAATGCAATTTTGTTCTTTTTAATTTGTTTTCCTCCCTCGGCTTTAACTCTCAAAGCTCCCCAGACTGATTTTGATGAACCATCATGATTGAGCAATGCAAAATTCGTTACACCGTAGGTCCTTTAGCACTAACCAGGTTAAATTTTCAGTCAAATCTAATCACATAAGGGTATTCTATTCATTTCATATTTTATTTAAATGGTGTTTAATAAATAAAACCAAAAAATAACATACATATAAATAATGCTAATTATTATACAATTCTTTCTTTCTCTCTCTCAAATAAAACCAGTCAACCACTGCCCAAGTCCACCACCGCCACCGCCTAAGACATGACCACCACCATCATCGGAGCTACACCACCGCCACTCTCTCTTTCTCTAAACTCATAACACCACCACCACCACCGCCACTCTCTCTTTCTCTCTAGACTCATAACACCACAACCGCCTAAGTCCACCACCACAACCGAATGTACAAACACCACCGGCGTCGCCGCCTGTCCTCATTAACACCACCACAATCGGATCTACAAACACCCCAAACTGTTGGAGGAGAGATATATGTACAGATCTAGTGTATTTCATCAAACCGTAGCCCCAAATCTGGTGGATTTTGATTCCAGTGAAAGAGAGAAATGATTTTAGATCTGATGGCCGGAAAAAATTGATGGTGGTTGTTGGCCATCTACTCAGCCGCCAAGCACAAAACCTGAAGTGTTTTTGGAGGTTTTTTGGTGGTGGTGATGGAAGGGGGGGGGGATTTGTTGAATTTGTTTGAAATCTGAATTGGTTTTGGAGGTTTTTTAGGGATGAAAATGGAGGGTTCTTGATTAATACAAATTGGGGTTTAATAGAGGATTATTTATTGATGATGAAGAAGGGGTGAGAATAAAATATGGTGGAGAAAGGTGAGGAGCATTGTAGACTTCTAGTTGAGGATGATGAGTGGCGGTGCCAGTTTTTTGTCCACATAATGTATCGGCTTCACTTGACCATACATTTGGATAAGAGTTTCATGATAGGTTAGCATTTGGAATCTGTACAACAAAAGTGCAAAGAATTAAGAAAGGTTGGATTCAGTAGTTGTGGGCTTGTGGTGGTGGTTGGAGAGAGAGAGGGTGTGAGAGAGAGAGAAAGAGAAAGGGGGAGAGATAGCTGAGAGAAAGAATACAGGGTTTATGTGTGCATATATATTAAAAAGCATGAAATGACCATAATTCCCTCATGTCACTAGAGTTAACTCAAAATTTTAATCTGGTTAGTGCTAAAGGACCTACGGTGTAACGAGTTTTCTAAATAAAGGACTGTGACTGTAATTATTGAAGTTAAAGGTTATCCATTGTAATCCGATACAAACATAAAGGACGAAAAGTGTAATTTACCCTATTTAATTTTATCAATCCACTTGCATCCTATAGCTTTCCTATTAGGAGGTAAGTCAACAATTTCCCACGTGTTATTCCTATGCAAATCTTCTAACTCATCATTCATAGCCACAACCCAATTATTATCAATTTTTGCTTCAAAATAATTCTTAGGTTCAATACTCTTATTAAGCACAGAAGCAAAACACAAATTATCAGGATCAAGATTAGCAGAATTCAAAACCTTTTCAAGGCCATATTGAACATTACCATCAATAAAAAGTCATCAAGTTTAGAAGGAGATTTGACATTTCTAGAAGATCTCCTTAAAACAGTGCTAATTTGTCCTGAATCATCTCCTTCAGAATTATTAATGTTCTCTTCAACTTCTATATCATGCTCAGCCCAACCAGAATCTAACTCAACATTACTAGGTTGTTGTATAACAACCCTACCTAAAGTATTGTTGATGTGTGTCGGTGTGAATATATTTTTAGTTATATTTTAAGCCCTTTTTAACACTTTAGTCAAGTTTTAAATTTATAAAACACGATATTTTACTAACACTAAACACACATATGGGTAAGTGCACCCATCGTGAGCGTAGTATAGTGTTGGTAAGATACCAAGGTCGTCCAAGGACACAAGAGCTTTTAGTACCGGTTTATCCTCAACGTCTAATCAAATCAAAAGTTTTAGAAAAGGTTTTAAACATGAAAATAAAAACTAAAAATGCTGAAAAATAAATAAAAATAAAACAGATAGACAAGATGAATCACTTGGACCCGACTCGCCTTTAGTGTAACCTTTGATGATTTCCGCACTTTTGCACTTTTTAAGAGATTATCTTAGTTATAGTAGTAGGCCCCTCTTTTAAAGGTGACGTTACCCTCAACCCAGTAGTTTGAGTCAGCAAGGATACAATCTTAAAGAATCAGAATATTGAAAGATAATTAATTAAGTTATTAATGCGTAATGTGGTAGACCCCTCTTTTGAAGGTGACGTTACCCTCGGCTAAGTGGTTATGGGTAAGTGCACCCATCGTGAGCGTAGTATAGCGTTGGTAAGATACCAAGGTCGTCCAAGGACACAAGAGATTTTAGTACCGGTTTATCCTCAACGTCTAATCAAATCAAAAGTTTTAGAAAAGGTTTTTAAACATGAAAATAAAAACTAAAAATGCTGAAAAATAAATAAAAATAAAATAGATAGACAAGATGAATCACTTGGACCCGACTCGCCTTTAGTGTAACCTTTGATGATTTCCGCACTTTTGCACTTTTTAAGAGATTATCTTAGTTATAGTAGTAGGCCCCTCTTTTGAAGGTGATGTTACCCTCAACCCAGTAGTTTGAGTCAGCAAGGATACAATCCTAAAGGATCAGAATATTGAAAGATAACTAATTAAGTTATTAATGCGTAGTGTGGTAGACCCCTCTTTTGAAGGTGACGTTACCCTCGGCTAAGTGGTTTGAATCAGCAGGGAACAGTCCCAAGTAGCCGGGTTAATGTATTAATAGTAGTTTACATATGAGGGGATCAAGTTATTCGCACCCCCGCCATCCAATACCAGTGGGTATTGAAGGAGGTCCTAGTAAGCTTAACCCAGGTCCTTGCAGGATCTATACACTGTACAAGGCAAGAACCTTACCAAACCATTCCCTTAACCCCCGACCAGGTAGCCAACATATCTTTATATAGATCGTAGAGATATGAATGGTGTAAATCTTTTACTTTATATAAACAATAAAATAACGCCAAGACACCACGGACAAATGATAAGGAAGTTTCACCTTCAACATAAGAAACTAGTTATTAAAGTCATTAATACAAAACCAAATAAAAAGTGCGAAAAGATTAAAAATTAAAAGTATTACACTAAATGCTTGTCTTCACCAAGTGATGTAAGAGACTTAGGCAAACATGGCCTTTGATTGTCAAGAACTCTTACTATCAATCTTGGATCCCGAGACTACTACACACACTCTATGATGGATGATGGATGATGGTGGTGGATGTGGGTTGTAGTGGTGTTGGAGTGTGGGTGAAGTGGGAGAGAGGTGGTTTGCCAAGGGATGCCTTTGAAGTGAACCAAGCACCTCTATTTATAGCCTACACAGAAGCCCGGACACGGACCCGTGTCCATTGGCCACGGCCCCGTGTCCATCCACTTTCTCTTTCTTCATTAATTGCAATTTGTCTGCATTAGCTCCACACGCCCCCGTGTCTGCTGGGCACAGCCCCTGTGCAGAAGTGTATCTGTACTATCAAGATTTGCATGGATTCTGCGAATCTTAGCATTGACCACGGCCGTGTTGAGCTAGGCACGCCCCCGTTTCGGGGATAGAAGCTTCTAGAGCTTTGTCCTTTTTGCAGACATCTGGCCACGCCCTCGTGTCCACTAGGCACAGGGCCATGGTCAGCCTTCTGTTCTCTTGTTTTTGCTTGGGAAGACGCTGTCGAGGGGTCGGGCGTGCCACGTTTATTCCTTTTCTTGTAATTATGTTAGATTTTGCTGCATATTTGCTCCTTTTGTTCATTTACGCTTATTTAATCCAGAAAATACAAAAGGAAGACAAAAGCACACTTTTTCCAACATTAGTACTAAAAAGGGTTAGTTTTATGCCTCATTTGATGTAATTTATATTTTGTATTTTACACACATCAAATACCCCCACACTTGAATCTTTGCTTGTCCTCAAGCAAAACTCTTTATAATGTGGCTTACACTCCCAAATGGAATGGGTAGAAGAGAAGTTTTGGGCTTGTCTTGAGTGGAGGGAATCTAAGATCTTTATTAGGCTTTATTTTTATGTTATTTACAATCATATTCGTTATGATTTATTTAGAACATTTCATAAGAGAAATTACTTATTTGGGCATAACATGCCTCTTTAAAATTCCATTTATATACAAGTTCACATACCTCACGGGAGATCACTCAACACTCGGCCGAAGATGTATTTTTGTGAAACACTCGAGACCGGCATGGAACTTACTTCTACCATATGCTTGCCAAGCAATCAATCCTCCTCCTTTTTAACTATACACCTTTGTAAATATCAAGAGGACTTGGGGAAGGGTTAGGCTTGGGTTAAAGGTAGGTGGTTTTGGGTTAGTAGTTAGTAAAAGGGCTAAAAGCGTAAAAAGCGTCGGTCGTCGTAAAACTTTTTGTTTTTGTGACTTTTATTCAAACAAAGCATTTTCAAACAAAGCATTTTCAAACAAAGCATTTTCAAACAAAGTTTCTTTTGAGGAACTTGTTTGTTTTTTTGCTATACTTCTTTTTTTTTCAACATAAGGAATGTCACATGAAGACCGAGCTTTTTACTAAAATAAAGGGTTAAAAATAAAAAAGGTTTTGGTGGGTAAAGGGTGTTTGTTTTGTGGGTTTAGAAACAAAAAGGTTTAGGCTCAAAGGGGTTAACTAGGGGGATTTTGGGTAGGTGGTAAAAAAAATGAAAAATAATGGTGTTGAAAAGAAAAAGGGTTAGTACTAATGCCTCCATCATTTACTTACTTGGGTTTAAGTTGGTAAGGACCGGGAATGTATCGTCATGGCAAGTTCTAGAGTCGTAAGAAACCAAGCGACTATTCACACAAGAAATGAAAAATGAGCATTTAGTTTAAAGATGTGTATTTTTATGCTCAATAAAGGCTCAAAACTCACTTTTTGTGGGAATGGGTTTTTAATGTGATCAAGTATATATAATCAAATTTTAACTAGATTTGTCATGCTGTTTCATAATTTTCTTATGTCGGTTTCTTTTTATCATGACGCTATCTGTGACACCTTTGCCTCCACGGCCATCAAACAGATACCAAATCAATGAAATATTGTATTTCATACTTGGGATTGGTATAAATATGTGTATCATTTGCACATATCAATTCTTGTTCGATTTCGAGCTCTAAATCGCTTTCTAGAAAGTTATACGCGCACTGATGTGTAAACGTAATTAGATTAACGCGACAAACACTATGGAATAGTGACATGGGCTTAAAATACCTTAAATAACCTTTACATAACTTAGAAATAAGTTTTGGAAGGTTTGGTGTGTAGAAATCAAGTTTATTCGCATATAGGGACTAAATTCGACAAACTGTGAAAGTATGCCGATTCGTACTGTAAAGGACAATACGGAACATGAACATAAGTTAAACATACCCTAAATATCCTTTACATATCTTATAAATAGGTTTTGAGGGGTTCGGTGTGCTAAAATAAACTTTTTTGGTCATTCAGGGACTAAAAGCGTCAAAAAGTGCATAAGTTTGCATTTTCGCGCATATCTTACGTTATGAATACATCCGGACATCCAAAATTTTATGTAATCATTAAAATATTTTATTTTAGTGATTGGCATGATAAAATTCCATTCGTCGCGTACTTTGAATCGTTTTTCGCGTCCGTTCGTGTTTCATCGTAATTAACCGAACAACGCAACCGTACGACCAAACGAACCGACATCCGAGATATTTTTTAGCATGTTTCGTGTTCCCTATACTTTAACTTCATTTTATAGCCTTGAAATGGGATTAACGGGGCTTAAACGTGTCAAAAATGCGTCAAAATGCATCAAAAACCATGTTTTGCACATTCAGGGACCAAAATTGACAATCTGCCATAGTTATCTTAGGACGGGACCAAAGTTGAAAATCTGATTTCCAGCTTGTTCCAGCTGTTCCCATCATTTGCATATGGTTTTAATGAAACTAGGGGCTTGTTTTGGGGTACCCATGATATTCTAAAACCATGGGCACACATGTAAGGTCCAGATCGAAGCTCGGTTTTCGATGAACGATCCTAACGGTCTTGGTTTTCCTGTAAATACCCCCACCCTCTTGCTTCAAAACTCACACTTTGATCTGATTTGGCTCTCTAAGTTGAAGTTATACACTTCATACCTGAGAGTAATCGGATCAAAACTCCATAGCTTGGACCCGTTGTAAGTCCTCCTTCGTTCTTTTACGCGTTTTAGCGTGAAAGTCAAACTTTCAACCTTTGTTTGACTTTCTGCATTGAGCAGTTTATGGTCAACATGAATTTCATTTGAACTTCATAACGTGAGCGTAATCACGATGGTTTTAGTCTCTTATGACTATACCAACTGATTACCACGTTATCTAGGCATAGTGGCGAGTCGTAGTTTCGGCCAAAATGCGTATCCTTGCGTATTTTGTAACCAAACTACTTTTAGGTATCAAGACCCTTTGTTTTGACACCAAACCTGTTTTTAAACCTATTTAAACATGTTTTAACATGTTTAGCTCGTCACTTTAGTTTTAGTGCTTATATAGGGTCCTAAGGTAAGCGATCTAAACAATCGCTTAGAATTTCGAACCCGACCCGTTTGGTCGATCATTAGGTCCCGACCAAACACATTAGATGACCATAGTTGTATAGGGAATAACCTTCCAAGGTTATACCTTATGGTCACGTCGTTTAGTTGGTTATATGATAGGTAGTTTATATGCCTTAGGAAAATTACCAAAATGCCCTTTTTACGCTAAAAATCATTTTAAGCACATGTAACATCACTTTTGACATCTAAACTGATTTGGCAACATTATTAGACATGTTAAGGCATATATTACTTGTCATACGACTAGTTAGGCGGTCTAAACGCGTTTTACGCGAACGCCGCGTTAAAGTAGCGTAAGTTACGTAAACGGGTCGTAATGGGTCGTAAGCACTTAGGACAGGTTTTGTTTTAGAATGTAGGCTTTGTTAAACCATGTTACATGAGTTCCTATACTCATTTGGTTTACAAAACCTCATTTTATCCGATCTTCCGATTTAGGTCCGTTTATTTACATAGTTACCTATATTAGGTGTCGTTTGATTCCGTGATCCCTCTAGCTTTGCTTGGTTGTTGTTCAAGACTTCTAAGCACCCTCAAGTGAGTACATAGTCCCCTCTTTTACTATTTTTCAAACATTTTGGGGTGAAACACATGTGCCTACTTGTTACTTTCATGCTTTACATGTTTCCATATCATATACTTGCTATGTTCATTAGTACACTATTAGTACATGATTTCATTATGTTTTTGCTATGTATGTCCATTTAGTGCATACTTAGTACATTGTTTACATTTCATTTTATGTTATGTATGTCCATTTAGTGCATACTTAGTACATTGTTTACATTTCATTTTATGCTATTTATGTCCATTTAGTGCATACTTAGTACATTATTTTACATTTCATTTCATGCTATGTATGTCCATTTGTTGCATACTTAGTACATTATTTTCATAAAACATGCTTACATTTTGGTATGATATTTGGTTTGTTTAAATGGCTCAAAAATACATTCATTAACATTAGCTACGCAATTCGTTAGTAGGTAGTGGTACCATAGGAATTGACAACTCCCGTTCCTGACATCCTAGGTATGTTTGGATGGAAGGAATGACCGAATTCGATAAACATAACTCAGATAAATCTTTAATTCGTTTAAGGGTTTATCGCCACAGTCTCAAGGCTTGAATGTATGCATTTTCACAATACCGCATAGGTGTTTGTATCAGTAAAGCATGCATTATTTTACAAAACATAAATTTTGATTTATAATTTATCAAATGCATTGTTTTGTACATTCCTTTCTTATAAGGTCGAGTAAATGCTTTTAATCAATAAAGGCTTTTTATTCACTCTACATCACATTTGTTTACTCAATAACATTTCAACATTTGTTTAAACATTACATTTAGTTATACATGGACATTTTTACATTGGTGGTTTGTTTGGGTAAGTGATTTAAGTAACGAGACATGTGTAATATGATAAAAGCATTGTGGATACGCCGCTGGTACTTCCTATATATAAGTGCTTTTATGATATTACATATCGTAGCGTTATTTAAACCATTTCAATTTTGACATATTACATTTTACACAATTAACATATCTTTACAAAATATTGTTTTACAAACAACACATTTTATACAAATTAATTTTACTTGGTTATTTATTTAACCATATATATTTCCTTTATATCATCTGTTTCCTTATTGGTTTTTATATGATTTATAAAACAAAAACATTTTACAAGGATCATGGCTGACTTTTGTTAAACAACTTTTTCTAAACTTATAAGTCATGAATCCTAAATCAATAAAACCTATATATCTCACAGTCATTTTTATGCTGACGTACCTATTTTCACATGTGTTTCAGGAAATGATTTATAGGATTGATCAAGTTACACTTAGGCGGACTTGGGCCTTAGTGACAATAAAAGATGCAAGACTAGTTAATTATGTTATGCTTCCTTGTTGTTAAGACATTGTAATTTCTTTTAATCAATAAAACAACATTTAAATTTCCATGTGTTATGAAACAATGATTCTGTTACAACACTCCCCGACGTTTCCGCCATGATTTGTTATTTTACATGGTCGGGGTGTGACAGAAAAGTTGGTGCCAGAGCTCATGGTTATAGCGAATTGGGTTATTAGAAATGCTTTGACCTAGTCTATAACCTTCCTAGGACCCTAACGCGAGTTTACTTGCGTTTAGTCATAAAACAATACCGTCACCTATCCTTAGGCGACAACCACAACAAGAACACAAATTTCGAATCTGCTTTAAAAACCAATCATCTGTTCTAGGATGATTTATTGTAAGGTTTTGAACCCTTTAAGTTTTCAAAATCTCTTCAAAGTTTGGGTCTTATAATGTGAACACGTGCAAACTGGAAGGGTAAATGCCTGTACTCTGAGTTTTCTGTCTAAGGCTAGAGTGTTCGTACAAATCCGCAGTATCGGACCAGTCACTCTTACCTGGGAACTCTTGGGGTGAGTGTTCACTTATAGGCAAGCATGTCTTCAGTGATACATTAATATGACCCGCTTACTTTGTCACCGTCTCATTTGTTTGCCTTAGGTAACAAACAAATGATCACAATTTTATGCATTGCCATTCTGTTTTGATTATCCGATAACATTTCACTTGTTTCTTCCCATGCCTTTCATTTCCTCCAGAATGTCTCTTCATCACAGCGACACTAAAATGTCCGAGCAAATTGCCAAATTTGCCCAGCGAATAGGCGAAGTAATCCTGAAGTCTGTGGATTTAGGTGTCGCCATGTCTCGCCTAAAAAATGAAGCCACCCAAGAAGCATCGAAAGAAGCAGAAGCCAAGGCTTCGAAAAGGTCAAGGAAGCGTAAAGCCTCAAAGAATCCTCCAGTCGTTACACCAAATCAAGCAGAACCTAGCCAGGTGGCAGCACCACCAGCCAAGAAGCCGTACTTGGGAACTGCTTCCTTGTGCAATCGATGCAACCGTCATCATCCAGATCAAACGCCATGTTTCAAATGTACCCATTGTGGACGATGGGGACATTTGGTTGACGTGTGCCGCTTTGCTATCCAAAACAAAGCTGTTGCAAATCTTGCTGCTACTCAACTTCAAGCCAACCCTGCTCAAGCTCGCTTTCCACCTGGATCGTGCTTCAACTGTGGCGAGACGAGCCATTTCAGAAACAAATGCCCAAAGCTTGCTAATGCAAATCTGACCCACGGATGAGCATTTGGCTGATTATAAGATGTTGCTACTTTGAATAGTTTGTATCTGATGCTTTTGTTTCTTTTGTTGAACTCTGAAACAATCAGTTTTGTTTATAAATAAATCGTTGTTCACAATTCTGATATATAAGTGTAGTTACATATGTGTATGGCATTTCCCTATGATACCTACATCAAAGAACCATGTTCTTTAAACAAACTACTCTTGTGATTCTCCCTTTCAAGTGAACGCTCATGATTTCCTCCAAAATTTTAAGTATTCGTTTCATTCTAAGAAAACGAAGTACAAGAAATAAAGTAACATTATGAGTAATCCTGCTTTTTTTGCACATCTGTGCCTTTAAATCCTTGGTTTGATAACTGAGGGTATTTACAATCTCATACCCATTACATTCTGATTTTCATAACAACATGCATAGCATAAGTTTTCAAAACAACCTTCATGGTTTCAAAATGTTCCATATAGTCTGAAAACATTTTTAACATAGTATATCTACTTAATATATCAAGTGCATGATTTCAAAAGCAACATTCATGTTTTCAAAAAAAAAAAAAAAAAAAAAAAAAAAAAAAAAAAAAAAACAAACCTTATACATAATTTCAAAATTCATCTCGTATGATTTTTAAAACATTTTTATACTTATCTGATACACCTATTCTATGATTTCAAAAGTATTATGTAAGGTTCCAAAAACATTAAACACATTTCAAAAAGAACCCCATGCATAGGTTTCAAAAACATTTTCCCCATACATTGACTTAACCTTCAAACTCTGCTTCTGTTGGGATTGAACCTTATCAAAGGAACAGATAATTAAAGCCAAAACTGGATCAGGACAGTGGATCCAAAATAAGCAGATGTTGTGATATAAGTCTCTCCCCTTGAAAGTGGTTTCAACATCTGCTGACATCCAATCTACTGAGTGTTACAACTACTGGCCTACAACCACTGATCAAGTCAAAGACTAAAGACCTGCTGTTCAATCTACTGCTTTGGGTTAAGCACTGCTGGTAGTTATCAAGTACTGCTGAAATCACAACAGTGGAAGGACCATCAGTAGTTTAGTTTAATTATGTAATGTATTGTATAGCAGTTGTTAGCTTAAGCAGTCTTTGTATATATCAGTTGTTAGAAGTTGTTAGGAGGTTAGATGTCACTTTCATGGTGACGTCAGCATTGATGCCTCAGTGGTTTGTCCGTGCCTATAAATAGAACAGTACCATGCACTGTTCTATTAGCTCTTCATAAATCTTCTTCCTACACGAACAAACACTGTGAGCTCAGGCTGAGGGGGAGTTTGTATTCATACATGCATTGTAATCGTTATTGAAATAAATTCAATCTTTCGGTTCTTTGTTGAAAATGTTTGATTAAAGCAATTCTCCTGTTTGATTGTGTGCAAAGTTTGTTTCCATCTTAAATTCCGTTGCACTACTCATTCATCTTCATCTTATTTCAAACGTAAAACACAATCAAAACCAAACTCAGATCCTAACAATTGGTATCAGAGCTCGGACAGTCAAATTTGATTTAGCAATCATTTTGACATAAATAGTTCAGCTCACAATCGTTGATACTGATAGTTTGTTCGTTTTGTTGAAAAACAGAGCAAGGTTTAATCACCATCAAAGTTGATTAATCAGTGTCTGTAAAACAACCAGGATGATGTCACAATCACAAGATGATAAGAATAGCATTGGCTCTCTTTTCAAACCACCTATGCTTAAACGTAATGAATACAACATCTGGCAGAGAAGGATGGGTCACATCCTTGCTCAACAGAACACTGGATGTTGGAGGTCTGTTGTTTTTGGTCCCCATGTTCCTACGCTGCCAAGTGCTGAGGATGCAAAGAAGTTCGTACCTAAACCATCTGAAAACTATACTGAAACTGCTTTTCAAAAGTTCAAACTCGATGCCAAAGCATTTAGCATCATAGCATCTGCATTACCCAATGAGATCTATGCTGGACTGTTACATTGTAACAGTGCCAAAGAGCTATGGGATGCGCTGAAGGAACAGTTTGGGGGAACAAAAGAAGTTATTGAAAACAATAGGGAAATTCTGAATCAGCAGTATGAAACATTTTGTCACATCAAGGGTGAATCATTGACTCAGCAGTTTGAACGATTCAGTTGTCTCATTAGTGAACTAAGGCTTGTTAAAGTAACATTTCCAAATTCAACTCAAAATAGCAGGTTGCTTAGATCACTACCAAAAAAATGGGATACCATTGCATTTGTTACTAGACACTCTGCTGAGTTCAAAGATCTGACCCTGACCCAACTTCATGGTAGACTCCTGACCTATGAAAGGGAGTTAAACCAGAAAAAGAAGTTGCAAGAGTCTGGCAAAGTTGTTGATGATTATTCATTTGGCAGCACAGCTCTTTTTGGTCAGGAAGAATCTGGAAGCAGTAGTAAGGATCAGGGTTATGATCATTTTATTGATATAACTGCTGGTGGAAATTTTAACAACCCTGATTCTCATTCTGCAAATTATGCTTTTACTGCAAATTGTGAAAACCAGATGTCAGATAACTTGTGTTTTGAACTCAATGATTTGCAACACTTTGATCCCACTGACTTAGAAGAAATGGACATTTTGCATCAATTGGCTTTGCTTAGTGTAAGAACAAGCAAATTCTACAAAAGAACAGGGAGAAAATTCCAGGGTTACATGGAAATTTAAAAGTGGGGTTGGATAAGTCAAAAATTAAGTGCTATAAGTGTAATAGGCTAGGTCATTTTGCTAGGGAATGCAGGAGTCAAACCACTGGTCCCATAATCACTCACCCCAGCTTAAACCCTAGACCACAACATCAAAGCACTGAGCACTATACCCAATATACCCCTGCTGCCCATGTTAACACTGCTCACTATGCTGCAACCCATGTGCCTGTGCATTATGTTCAAACCACTGTTCCACAAATTTAGTATGTTCAAACCCCTGTCCCTCAGGCACAAGTGCAACCTGTTGCACCTCAACCAGCTGCTCCAACAGTAACACAACCACATCAGCAAAGCTTTTTCCCTTAAGGCTTTGTTGACTGGAGCAGTATGCCTGATGAGCTTAGTGATGAAAATTTTGCACTCAATGCTTTTAATGATCCTACTAATGATGAATTTTGTTTGATGGCATTAGAGTCTATACCAGAAGGGGTAGAAACTGAAGGTGAACAGCTAAGTGCTGAAACAGTGGATGAAGTGACTGAAGTAGTGGTTATTGCTGGTGAACTACTGCTGGGAGAAAATTCAGAAACCCTGATTGAACCACTGATTGATCCTTGGTCCAAAGAAGACCTGGAAGAAAAAGAAGAGGAGAAAGAGGGTGAGAAAGAAGAAAGAGCTGATGAAGAAAATCATCAATGTGATTGTGCTATGATGGCAGCTGCCAAGGTATCACCTCAAGTTCTTAAAAATATGTGTTCAGACAAATGCATTATTGCATTTGCTAGCATCAAAGAGGTGAATGAAAACCTTCGGAATAGGATCTTAACTGATGAAGTCAAATTTGAGAAGTCATTAAAAGAACTTAAAATCAAGTTGACTGAAAAAGACAAAGAAATTTGCTGTCTAAAAGAAGAGCAAAGCATTACCAAAACCCAACTCCAAACAATGATAGAAAAATATCAAGTTTGTAAAAAGGAGTTGGAATCCACCCAAATCACATGTGAAAAGTGGGTGGAATCCTGCAAAGGGTATGAAGTAATGCTTGAAAAACATATTAAAAGTAATGTGAAATTTGGTGTTGGTTATAGAAAACATGATGATGAAAACACTGCTTTTGAAAAATCTGTTCAAACCACTGATGTAACCACTGAATTCATTCCCACAAACAAGAATGGCCAAGAAGTGAAAATCACTGATAAACTTGGTAATAAAATCACACTTGAAAGACCAGTGGGATCCTCTACTTTT
This sequence comes from Helianthus tuberosus, assembly GCA_030545235.1. NCBI lineage: Eukaryota > Viridiplantae > Streptophyta > Magnoliopsida > Asterales > Asteraceae > Helianthus > Helianthus tuberosus. Next base: position 48,188 of record JARYGA010047235.1, on the reverse strand, counting down.
GAGGAAATTGAGAAATACCAATTTAAACCCTAATGGTCTGACGAGTGTGACATTCTTGAAAATTTTAAAACCATGGATTTCACAACCACTGATGGTGTTAAAGCTCCAAAAGCAAAAGTCATCCCTCTCAAGGATATCCCAACAGAGGTTAAAAACTCTGTTGCAAAGGAGTCTGAAAAGAGAAAGAAGAGAGAAAAGATCAAAAACCTGTTTTGTGAAAAAATGAATCATCTAACAAAAGACTGGTTCCATTTAAAAGCATATGATTTAAACAAAACAAGTATCATTGTACCCGCTGAAAGCTGCATCATCTGTGGTAAACCAAACCACAAAACTCAAGAATATGTGTATCTTAAAAACTTTGATGTAAAAAAGAATGAGTACACTGCTAAAACATCCTTGAGTCCATCAACATCATCTGTCAAATTCACCAAAAATCAACCACTGTTTGTGCCAGTCCAAACAGCTGTTACAAAACAGATGAATCAAACATCTGTCCAAAGAGATGTTCAAGTGACTGATGCACCCCCTGCCAATCAACACAGAAGGGGCAAGGGACAATCATCCTACCAAAGGATTCCACACGTTTATGAGACCAACAAAAGGCCCTCTAAACCAAGAGTGAACATGCATCCTTTTGGTTACCAGCAGGTGATTGGTCAAGAACCCCAACAGTGGTTAGAGAAAAACAGTACTAAAACTGTCCAAACCCCTGACCTAACCACTGCCCATGCATCTGAACTCATCCCAGACACTGTTGAGACCCCATCCAAAGCCTTATTGGCTTTGGAAACCCTAATGAACTAATCCTTTTACTTCATGTGCAGGGAGCTTCTGCATGCTTAGATAGTCTTTGGTATGTAGATAGTGGAGGCTCCAGGCACATGACAGGATGTAAAGCCCTTCTCAAAGATTTCAAAATTCATGGAGGGGGTGATATATCCTTTGGTAATAATAGTAAAGGGAAAGTTCTGGGGTCTGGTACAGTACAAACTGGAAATGTAAAATTTGAAAATGTCAATCTGATAGACAATCTAAAATTCAACATCCTGAGTGTTTCATAAATGAGTGACAAGGGGTATGGGTCATTCTTAACAAAGGAGTGTTGTAGGTTTGTTGGACCAGAAATGGTTGAAAAGATTGAAGCAATAATGAAAACTGGAAAAACAAAACTTGTTGCTCAAAGAAGTGGCAATGTTTATGTTGTTGATATGTCAAAAGAGTGTCCCAGAACTGATGCCTGTCTGTTCTAAGCTGCCTCTAACAAAGAGACAGAACTTTGGCACAGAAGATTGGGCACACAAATCTCAAGACAATCACTGAAATTTCAAAAAATGGTCTGGTAAGAGGCTTACCACAAAAATTGTTTTCATGTCCTGAGCATTGTGTTTCCTGTTTAAAAGGAAAACAACATAAAAGCTCTCTTAAGTCCATTGAAGAGTCCAAAACAACTCAGTGAAATGCTGCACATGGATTTGTTTGGCCCAGTTCAAGTCATGAGTCTCAAAAAGAAGAAATATTGTTTGGTTATTATTGATGACTTTTCTAGGTTTACATGGACTTTCTTTTTACACTCAAAAGATGAGACTGCAGGCATTTTCCAAGACTTTGTGACACATGTTGAAAAGCAATTTGACCTCCCAGTAAAAGTCTTCAGGAGTGACAATGGCACAAAATTCAAAAATTAGGAGTTGGATGCCTTCTTTGTGAAGAAAGGGATTGTAAGGCAGTACAGCATCCCTAGAACACCAGAGAAAAATGGGGTAGTTGAAAGAAAGAATAGGACACTGATTGAAGCTGCTAGGACCATGCTTGCTGATTCAGGTTTACCTCTAACTTTCTGGGCAGAGGCAGTGAACACTGCTTGCTATGTCCAAAACAGAGTTTTAATAAACCCCAGGCACAAAAAGACTGCTTATGAAATTCTGTATAAAATCAAACCACTGATCTCATATTTTAAAGTATTTGGCTACCCATGCTTTATTTTGAATTTAAAAGATTCCATCTCAAAATTTGCAGCCAAAGTAGACAGTGGTTATCTTTTGGGATATTCTACCACTACTAAGGCCTACAAAGTGTTTAATACACGGACTACAACAGTGGAAGAGACTTTGAATGTGAAGTTCAATGAACTTTCATCAATGAAAATCCCAGCAAATCCTGCTGATTTATTTAATCTTGATAAATTCACATTTGAAAGTGTTGCTGTCAAGACTAACAATGCAGGTCCATCAGAGGATTCATCACCAGACTATGGGTATGAGATCATCATTCCTCAACAAAAGTCTGCTTCAATGGGAAAAGCAGCAGTTGTACAAAACAACTGTCAAAGCTCAACCACTGCTACCTCAACAATTGTTGACCAAAGTAGCCCATCAACCTCTGCTTCTACATCATCAAACACTGCTGACAAAAGTCCCCAAACAGTGGATAAAAGTCAGCATGTGTCCACACCAATACCTCCTATTCCACCACCTTTTGAAGCCACTGCTGGATTATCAAAGTCACCAGCAGTGGTTAGCTCAGATGATACACATCTGCAGCCTTCACCAACAAATGCCATCATACCATACCAAGGAGATTTAATCTTCTTGAGATCTCATCCACCTGACCAAATCATTGGCAACATCAATGAAGGGGTGCTCACAAGAAGCCAAACCCAAAACATTTGTCTTTTTGCCGGTTTTCTGTCACTCCATCAGCCAGTCAAGTACTAAGAGGCACTGAAAGACAACAGCTGGGTAGAAGCCATGCAAGAAGAGCTCCAACAGTTTAAAAGACAACAAGTATGGGAGCTTGTACCACTGCCAAAAGATGTAAGCCCCATCGGCACAAAGTGGGTCTTCAAAAATAAAACTGATGAAAGGGGCATTGTTGTCAAGAATAAAGCCAGGCTTGTGGTTCAAGGTTACAGACAGGAAGAGGGGATAGACTATGATGAAACTTTTGCCCCTGTAGCAAGATTGGAAGCTATAAGACTGTTCCTGGCCTTTGCTGTCAACCACAACATGAAGGTGTTCCAAATGGATATCAAAAGTGCTTTCCTCTATGGTACAATTCAAGAAGAGGTGTATGTTTGTCAACCTCCAGGTTTTGAGGATCCATTTTATCCAGATCATGTCTACAGGCTAAACAAAGCCTTGTATGGCCTGAAACAAGCACCTAGGGCCTGGTATGAAACTCTTTCCACCTTTCTACTCTCAAATGGTTTCAAAAGAGGTACCATTGATAAAACACTATTTCTAAAATGGAGAGGAAAGGATTTAATGATTGTCCAAATTTATGTGGATGACATTATTTTTGGAAACACATGTAATAAAATGTGTGAAGAATTTAGGCAACTCATGACAGCTGAGTTTGAAATGAGTGCAATGGGTGAGCTGCAATGCTTTCTTGGTCTCCAAGTTCAGCAAATGCAAAATGGAACCTTCATTCATCAAAGCAAATATGCTAAAGAACTTTTAAATAAATTTGATATGAATGATTGTAAACCATGCAGCGCACCCATGGCAACCAATAAGCTAGTCATGTCTGATGAAAAGGATGAGCTGATTTACCAAACACTTTATAGAAGCACGATTGGGTCTTTATTGTACCTAACTGCATCTAGACCAGACATCATGTTTGCAACATGTGTCTGTGCAAGAAGTCAATCAGCTCCCAGAAAATCTAATCTCATTGCTGTAAAAAGGATCTTCAGATACATAAAAAGTGCTCCCACACTTGGTATCTAGAAACCAGCTAATGGGAATATCCAGCTTTCAGGCTTTTCAGATAGTGACTTTGCCGGATGTAACACCACAAGGAAGTCCACTTCAGGAGGGTGCCAGTTTCTAGGCAACTGCTTGGTTTCATGGAAAAGCAAAAAGCAAGCAGTTGTTTCAACATCCACTGCTGAAGCTGAATACATTGCTGCTGCAATGTCACACCCCCAAAATCCACCATGCGGAGTACCACCGCTTGGAGGCGTGACGTGACCAGGATCGAGCCACCAATCATATTGAACAACACAATTACGTAAATGAAACCAACCACAATACGATTGGTGACCTAAGGAAGGTAACCGATTTTAAGATAACAGCGGAAGCATAAAACGTAAGTTCAAACATGAGTTCACAGTTCATAAGTTTTAAGACTCAAACATAAGTCCCACAAGTTCATAAAGTTAATTATTAAGTATGGGATATAACAACCCATATTCCACAACAACCTTCTCCTCGTGCAAGCTCCCAAAAGCATCTAGCGACCTGTAAGGCATGTAACAACTAGTCAACAACAAAGTTGAGTGAGTTCACGTTTGGTTGTTTAGTTTTAAGTTGTTTCTGAAAAACGTGGTTTGACTTTCGTTGGCTTAATTGCCGTGGGGGTTACCCCGTAATTGAAAGTATGTTTAACCAGTTCCTTTTTTTTTCATTACCCAAACCATAACCATAATTAGTGGGGGGCTTTCCCCGTTTGAACTACTAGACCATACATATCGACAACTGACGAACAATAGTTGTGCCCTACATCAGTGTCTATCATCACTGACAGTTTGCCATAGTCCATTAGTACACGCCCGTCCGAACGGCACGGTGTGAGGTTTGTTAAACCTAATAGCGCTATTAACTAATGACCCGCTCGCCATTGGCCTCGGCGATTAAGTCGATATAAATTGAGGGACTTCATGATAGAGTTTTGTCTAGCTAGTTTTAAGGTTGTTACGTATTCTGCACCAGGAGAATTCGTAGGATTAATAATGGCATCCTATCATGGAGCATGGCCGTACATATCTTCCCAAGGGGATATGTAGATTTAGTTTTAAATTCTTTAACCCATTCCCAAACCATCGGGAATCCCATGCCTTGTAGAAAGTGTGAACTCACCTCGGTTTGCTCGGTTAGATTCTCAAATATAGCTAACAGTCAAGGTCGGTCAATCACGTCCTAGTATGATTTACCAGTTAGTCATTTAGTGATTTTCAAATAGAGCACAAAGTTTCTACACGTATCTATCACATAGCATGCATTACTTTAACTGTTTATGCCCATATATACTTCCCATCCATTCCCCACTCATAAGAAAACATACGATAGTGCACGTAACACATATAACATGTTAGATCATTCACAGATAGCATACTCGACATTTAGACACGCAAATCACAACTTATGTCATTTCCGCATTAATATTCAAAACCGCCTGTTTTCGGACATTTTAATAAAATAGTTAAATTATTCCAAAAAATCCCAAATATTTACAGAATGTCTTAAACATTCCAAATTTTATTGTGTAAAAATATCAGGGTCCGGTTCATTACTAATATTTTATAAAAATTCATTTTCTGGACTGAACTCCGATTTATATTTTTCTGACCACAGTCCACGGGATAATTTTGTTTAAAATTCATCGAGCGTCCGATTTACGAAATTCCAGTGGGGTAATTACAAATACATCGGTGGTCATCTACAGTACAAGTTTCATGATCCAACTCTACATAGAACCCAAGTTATGACAGAAAACAAAACACATATTTTCAGCAGAAAAATGCAGCTCTAGTTGCTGTTACGAAATGACGCTTTAAAAATAGTAAACGAAGTCCAAAAATTACGATTCCGGTGCCATTAGAACCGTATTTCATAATAACACGTTTTAGACTCAAAATATCAGTTTTTCGTAGATTTTATGACCTGTTTACAGCCAACGGAAGTTGGCTGTAAAACTTAGGCAGATTCTGTTTTAATTCTTTAATCTTCTAAGACGCGTTCGATTGATTCCGTTAGCATGATTAGTGATCGTAACAACATAAAACATCAATATTAACCAGCAACACATCAGATAATCATCCAAGAATCATAACAAAACAAGATCTACATGATTTACACACATAAGTTCTCTTTATCCATCTTATTCATCCTTTGTCCAAGACTTTAAGTTATGTTCATTGATGTTCTTCAACATTTCACCATTTAATCACCTATTAACCACTAAAATCAAGAACAAGATGGTGATTAGAAGCACTTACTACTAGCACAAGGCTAGGGAAGAAACAAGGCGAAAACAAGGTGGTTAATAGCGATGTAGAGAGGTCCTTGAGATTCCGTAAGCACCGGGCTTGTTTGTAGGACACCTTACACCCTTGTATATATGAGGAATGATTGGACAAGATCAAATGATGGTGGTGGTGGTTCTTCTTGGTCTCAACCGAGAGTATCAAAGGGGGGAGAGAGAGCCAAGTTCTTGTGTTGTTGAAGTAAATGGTAATGTGATCTTGTGGTCATTTTTATAAACTATTTTTAGTGTATTATCCATCAAATATTATGTCCTCTAGATTCTTGACAAAATTAAATAAAATATTAAAGAGTGTAAGAGGTGTGTCCCCTCTTGGGGACCGATTTGGTCAAGGGGGTGGGTTACTAGTTTGTTTCCAACCAAATGGTTAAGTGCTTAGTTTGTTAATTAGGAACTTAAATAGTTTACTAGTGTGTTACGAAATATAACGGGTGTTAGGGTGTTCGGGGACCCTAACTGGCTCAGAAAGGTGTAAACAATGTCATTGACATTATTTTTATATTCCGGGTAAAGTCCGGCTGTTCGGTTCGATACTGTTTCGTTAAACTGCTTAATTAATCCGTAAAGCGTCCTATTTATATATTTTTGTAACGTTTTTAATTTTAAACACTCAGGAAGGCATACCGGACTATTTAGTAATTTTTCTGTATACTATTTGCATGTTAACAAGTACATGTAAGTATAACACAGATATCAGAAAGCAGTTAAGTAATTCCACACAGTCGTCAAGCACTTTAATTATCATTAATAAATTGTACGGAATACATGGAATTATGAGGGTTGTCACATTCTCCCCCTGTTAAGAGAATTTTGTCCCGAAATTTAGCGCGTGGTTACTGAGGAAGCTAGTTAAGTTGCATTATTTTCCTGATTTTCCTAGGGTGTCACATCATCCCCCCGTTGATTTGGAATTTCGTCCCGAAATTCTGCAGTAGCTTCAACCTCAGTAGTGGTTGCGTTTTTCTTAAACAGCTGGGGATACTTGAGTTTCATTTGGTCTTCTCGTTCCCAGGTATACTTTGGGCCACGATGAGCATTCCAACGAACTCGAACCAGAGGTATCCTGGTACGCTTGAGGATCTTAACATCTCAATCTGTAATCTCTACTGGTTCCTCAACGAATCGCAGCTGGTCGTCGATTGTGAGTTCCTTAAGAGGAACTATGAGGGTCTCATCTGACAGACACTTCTTCAGATTCGACACATGGAAAACATTGTGAACTCTGCTGAATTCTTCAGGTAGATTCAACCTGTAGGCGACTTTGCCAATTTTCTTGGTGACTTCGAATATTCTGACATAACGCGGATTGAGTTTGCCTCGTTTGCCAAAGCGGACTACACCTTTCCAAGGTGAGACTTTGAGTAGCACTCGATCCCCAACCTGGAGCTCGAGTGGTTTTCTTCCCTTATCAGCATAGCTTTTCTGACGGTCATGAGTTGCCGCCATTCGCTGTCGTATCTGAGCAATTCTCTCGGTGGTATCTACCACAAGTTCTGGGCCAGTGATTTGGCTGTCACCAACTTCTGCCCAACAGATAGGTGATCGGCATTTGCGTCCGTACGATGCCTCGAATGGAGCGGCCTGAATGCTGGTGTGGTAGCTGTTGTTATACGAAAACTCCACTAGCGGGAGGTGCTTTTCCCAGCCATTACCAAAATCGATTACACATGCCCTAAGCATGTCTTCAAGGGTTTGGATGGTGCGTTCAGATTGCCCATCCGTCTGTGGGTGATAAACGGTGCTCATATCTAAACGTGAGCCAAAGGACTTGTGCATTGCTTACCACAGTTCAGAAGTAAAACGCACGTCACGATCAGAAATGATGGAGGTTGGCACTACGTGCCTTGATACCACTTCCTTTAGGTAAATGTCTGCAAGAGTAGAAAACTTATCCGTTTCTTTGATATCCAGAAAATGTGCAGACTTGGTCAGTCGATCTACGATCACCCAAATGGTATCGTTTCCGCGTTGAGATCTAGGCAGACCAGTAACGAAATCCATGGAAATTTGCTCCCATTTCCATTTCGGGATCTCCGGTTGTTGAAGTAGGCCTGATGGTTTCTGATATTCAGTCTTGACTCTCGCACAAGTCAAGCATTTACTAACGTAGGTTGCTATGTGGGCTTTCATGCTAGGCCACCAGTACGTAGTCTTGAGGTCGTGGTACATTTTATCCGAACCAGGATGTACCGAGTAACGAGACTTATGTGCTTCATCCATCACAAGCTCGCGTAGGTCTCCATACAGTGGAACCCAGATGCGTCCGTTAACATAGTAGGCGCCGTCTTCCTTTTGTTCTAGTCGCTGCCTTAATCCTCGTAGGGACTCAGCCCTGATGTTCTCTGCTTTCAATGCTTCAACCTGAGCATCATGAATCTGAGCGGGAAGGTTAGATTGGATGGTAAGTTGTAAAGCATGTACACGCTTAGGTAGGGTATCCTTTCGACTGACGGCGTCGGCCACAACATTGGCCTTGCCCGGATGATATTTGATTGCGCATTCATAATCGTTCAAGAACTCAACCCATCGGCGTTGACGCATGTTTAACTCCTTTTGCTTGAAGATATGCTCGAGACTCCTGTGATCGGTGTAAATGGTGCACTTGGTACCGTACAGGTAATGTCTCCATATCTTAAGTGCGAAAACAACTGCTCCCAGCTCCAAGTCATGCGTAGTGTAATTCCTTTCGTGAACTTTGAGTTGGCGTGATGCGTAGGCAATGACCTTATCACGTTGCATCAATATGCAACCAAGTCCTTGGATGGAAGCGTCGCAGTAAACCACAAAATCATTTGTGCCTTCAGGCAATGAGAGGATAGGCGCGCTACAAAGTCTATCCTTCAAGTGCTGAAATGCGGACTCATGTGAACTGAGAGGTTACATCACCCCAACGATAGGTGACACCCTTCTGAGTCAGTGAACTGAGAGGTTGCGCAATCTTTGAGAAATCCTTGATAAACCTTCTGTAATATCCTGCCAAACCCAAGAATTGGCGGATCTCTGTTGGTGTTCGGGGTGCAGGCCAGTTCTTGATCGATTCAACCTTAGATGGATCCACATGAATTCCATCCTTGTTTACCACATGGCCTAGAAAGGGGACTTCGCGAAGCCAGAAGTCACATTTTGAAAACTTGGCATACAACTGCTCTTTTCGAAGAAGTTCCAGCATAAGTCGTAGATGCTGCTCGTGTTCCTCCTGACTCTTAGAATAGATCAGGATATCGTCGATGAACACAATAACGAACTTATCCAGGTAAGGTTTGCATACTCGGTTCATGAGATCCATGAAGACCGCTGGCGCATTCGTCAACCCGAAAGGCATGACAAGAAACTCGTAATGGCTGTAACGAGTTCTGAATGCTGTTTTGGAGACGTCCTCATCTCGGACCCTCAGCTGATGGTATCCCGATCTCAAATCAATCTTGGAGTAATAGCTCGACCCTTGCAACTGGTCGAACAAGTCGTCAATACGTGGAAGAGGATAACGATTCTTCACAGTCACCTTGTTGAGTTCGCGGTAGTCAATACACATTCTGAAAGTACCATCTTTCTTTTTCACAAACAAGACTGGAGCTCCCCAGGGCGAAGAGCTAGGACGTATAAAACCCTTTTCCAAGAGTTCTTGTAGTTATGTGGACAGTTCTTCAAGTTCTGATGGAGCTAGATGATAAGGTGCTCGAGCTATGGGCGCTGCTCCAGGAGCTAGCTCGATTTGAAATTCAACTTGACGATGAGGCGGAAGACCAGGTAATTCCTCAGGAAATACCTCGAGAAAGTCACGTACATTAGGGATGTCTTCAATTCTCCTCTCTTCAGTTGATGTGTCAGTAACGAGCACTAGAATGGCAGTGTGGCCCTTTCGCAGACACTTCTGGGCCTTAAGGAAAGAGATAATGCCTACAACAGCACCACTCTTATCGCCCTGAATCACAAGAGGCTCTTCACCAGGACGAGGAATGCGGACGATTTTCTCTTTGCAAACAATCTCCGCTTGATGATGAGATAGCCAATCCAACCCAATAACGACGTCGAAACTACCCAGTGTGATAGGAATAAGATCGATAGAGAAAGTCTGACCAGCTAAGATGAGGTTACAACCTTTAACTACATGTGTGGCTTCAAGACTTTTACCGTTAGCTAGTTCTACCGTGTGTTTGGTGTTCAAAAGTGTTGGAGTGCGCTTAAGCATTTGGCTAACTTTTAGGGACACATAACTAGTATCGGCACCCGAATCGAATAAAACAGTAACAAAGAAGTTATCCAGAAGAAACTTACCCATCACAACGTTGGGATCGTTCCTTGCTTCTCCCTGACCAATCACGAACACCCGACCTTGGGCGCCATTGCCGTTATTGTTACCTCCATTGTTGCCTCCGTTGTTGTGTCCATTGTGGTTCCTGTTTCTTTGGTTATTGTTCTGGTTTTGGTTCAGCTGGGGGCAGTTCCTCTTAAAGTGGCCTTCAGCGCCACACTGAAAGCATCCTTTATTTCCCTGCTGATGCTGCTGCTGGTGGTTCTGTGGGGTTTGTTGTTGTTGTTGGCGATTCTGATTTGCTGGTCAGGCGCTCCTGCAATCTTTTGCTTCATGACCAAACTTGTTACACCTCAGGCAACGACCTTTGTTGCACTGCCCGCTGTGATGTTTGTTGCACCGGTTGCACTTGGGGTGGTTCCCTCGGTATCCACCCTGTCCTTGGTTACCAGAAGATTGCTGACCAAGACTCTGGTAGTCATCAGTCTTTCACTGCTGAGACTGAACTGAAGTAGAACCCTTTCCGGAGTTCCCATCCCATTTTCGCTTGTTGTCGGTAGGTGCATCAGAAGTAGCTGTGGCACTGATTCGTTTGGGCAACCTGTTATGCTCCACCGCCTGGTCAGTGAGTCGATGGGCCAACTTGATGATTTGCTGAATGGTACCCAGGTTGGCTGAAGTTACGTGACTTTGAATCTCTGGTACAAGGCCCTTGAGGTACAGCTCAATACGTTTGATGGGAGGGTCCACCATAGTTGGACACAGGATGGCCAGCTCATTTGACCTCTTAGTATACGCCTCAATCTCAGACTCCGTCATCTTCATATTGTAAAATTCCACCTCTAGCTTGTGGATGTCATCCCGACTACAGTACTCCTCCGTGATCAGCTCTTTGAAACCATTCCAGGGTGTGGCATTAGCAACTGCCAGTCCTAGTAGTTGAACCTGTGCCTTCCACCAGGTTAACGCAGCTCCTTCAAGTGTTCTGGTAGCATATTTCACCCTACGGTCTTTGGGGCATTCGCACATCTCGAAAACTGACTCAAGCTTTTCAAACCAGTGAAGAAGGCCCACTGCTCCTTCGGTGCCACTGAAAGTGGTAGGTCGGCAGTCCATGAACGTTTTGAATGTGCACACAGGAGGTTGAGCATGTTGACCTGTTGTGTGAGAATAATAGACAAGGTTAAGCACGAGGGTTGGTTTGTGAAGGTAGGATCTAAACGTCCTAAGGTGAGTTGGTATAGCAGGTTATACCTCCTACTGGGTTAGCTGCGAGTGCCTCGGCGACTCGTTCGTTGATCAAAGCCGTCAACTGGGCTTGAGTGAGGTTGATACGTCCTCCGCGTCCGCTCATGATCTTCACAATGAAGTGACGTAAGTGAGAAAAGTGTCGCGAAAGTGCGTAAGTGTGGGATGACAACAGAGAGTAAGCACACAAGTTTCAAATAGCAATTATCACATTATCTAATGCACAGTGGGAACTTTCTAACCAACAATATAACATAAATCATACCACTTATGGTGTCGAGTCTTGCACGTGGAGCGAAGCGTCGTTGTGGATCGTTGAGCACTGTACTGGTTATAGTCTGGTTTTATAAAAAACTTTCCCCTTTAAAAAAAGCAAGTTCACTATAACCAATGGCTCTGATACCAATCTGTCACACCCCCAAAATCCACCATGCGGAGTACCACCGCTTGGAGGCGTGACGTGACCAGGATCGAGCCACCAATCATATTGAACAACACAATTACGTAAATGAAACCAACCACAATACGATTGGTGACCTAAGGAAGGTAACCGATTTTAAGATAACAGCGGAAGCATAAAACGTAAGTTCAAACATGAGTTCACAGTTAATAAGTTTAAAGACTCAAACATAAGTTCCACAAGTTCATAAAGTTAATTATTAAGTATGGGATATAACAACCCATATTCCACAACAACCTTCTCCTCGTGCAAGCTCCCAAAAGCATCTAGCGACCTGTAAGGCATGTAACAACTAGTCAACAACAAAGTTGAATGAGTTCACGTTTGGTTGTTTAGTTTTAAGTTGTTTCTGAAAAACGTGGTTTGACTTTCGTTGGCTTAATTGCCGTAGGGGTTACCCCATAATTGAAAGTATGTTTAACCAGTTCCTTTTTTTTCATTACCCAAACCATAACCATAATCAGTGGGGGGCTTTCCCCATTTGAACTACTAGACCATACATATCGACAACTGACGAACAATAGTTGTGCCCTACATCAGTGTCTATCATCACTGACAGTTTGCCATAGTCCATTAGTACACGCCCGTCCGAACGGCACGGTGTGAGGTTTGTTAAACCTAATAGCGCTATTAACTAATGACCCGCTCGCCATTGGCCTCGGCGATTAAGTCGATATAAATTGAGGGACTTCATGATAGAGTTTTGTCTAGCAAGTTTTAAGGTTGTTACATATTCTGCACCAGGAGAATTCATAGGATTAATAATGGCATCCTATCATGGAGCATGGCCGTACATATCTTCCCAAGGGGATATGTAGATTTAGTTTTAAATTCTTTAACCCATTCCCAAACCACCGGGAATCCCATGCCTTGTAGAAAGTGTGAACTCACATCGGTTTGCTCGGTTAGATTCTCAAATATAGCTAACAGTCAAGGTCGGTCAATCACGTCCTAGTATGATTTACTAGTTAGTCATTTAGTGATTTTCAAATAGAGCACAAAGTTTCTACACGTATCTATCACATAGCATGCATTACTTTAACTGTTTATGCCCATATATACTTCCCATCCATTCCCCACTCATAAGCAAACATACGATAGTGCACGTAACACATATAACATGTTAGATCATTCACAGATAGCATACTCGACATTTAGACACGCAAATCACAACTTATGTCATTTCCGCATTAATATTCAAAACCGCCTGTTTTCGGACATTTTAATAAAATAGTTAAATTATTCCAAAAATTCCCAAATATTTACAGAGTGTCTTAAACGTTCCAAATTTTATTGTGTAAAAATATCGGGGTCCGGTTCATTACTAATATTTTATAAAAATTCATTTTCTGGACTGAACTCCGATTTATATTTTTCTGACCACAGTCCACGGGATAATTTATTTAAAATTCATCGAGTGTCCGATTTACGAAATTCCAGTGGGGTAATTACAAATACGTCGGTGGTCATCTACAGTACAAGTTTCATGATCCAACTCTACATAGAACCCAAGTTATGACAGAAAACAAAACACATATTTTCAGCAGAAAAATGCAGCTCTAGCTGCTATTACGAAATGACGCTTTAAATATAGTAAACGAAGTCCAAAAATTACGATTCCGGTGTCATTAGAACCGTATTTCATAATAACATGTTTTAGACTCAAAATATCAGTTTTTCGTAGAGTTTATGACCTGTTTACAGCCAACTGAAGTTGGCTGTAAAACTTGGGCAGATTCTGTTTTCATTCTTTAATCTTCTAAGACGCGTTCAATTGATTCCGTTAGCATGATTAGTGATCGTAACAACATCAAACATCAATATTAACCAGCAACACATCAGATAATCATCCAAGAATCATAACAAAACAAGATCTACATGATTTACACACATAAGTTCTCTTTATCCATCTTATTCATCCTTTGTCCAAGACTTTAAGTTATGTTCATTGATGTTCTTCAACATTTCACCATTTAATCACCTATTAACCACTAAAATCAAGAACAAGATGGTGATTAGAAGCACTTACTACTAGCACAAGGCTAGGGAAGAAACAAGGCGAAAACAAGGTGGTTAATAGCGATGTAGAGAGGTCCTTGAGATTCCGTAAGCATCGGGCTTGTTTGTAGGACACCTTACACCCTTGTATATATGAGGAATGATTGGACAAGATCAAATGATGGTGGTGGTGGTGCTTCTTGGTCTCAGCCGAGAGTATCAAAGGGGGGAGAGAGAGCCAAGTTCTTGTGTTGTTGAAGTAAATGGTAATGTGATCTTGTGGTCATTTTTATAAACTATTTTTAGTGTATTATCCATCAAATATTATGTCCTCTAGATTCTTGACAAAATTAAATAAAATATTAAAGAGTGTAAGAGGTGTGTCCCCTCTTGGGGACCGATTTGGTCAAGGGGGTGGGTTACTAGTTTGTTTCCAACCAAATTGTTAAGTGCTTAGTTTGTTAATTAGGAACTTAAATAGTTTACTAGTGTGTTATGAAATATAACGGGTGTTATGAAATATAACGGGTGTTAGGGTGTTCGGGGACCCTAACTGGCTCAGAAAGGTGTAAACAATGTCATTGACATTATTTTTATGTTCCGGGTAAAGTCCGGATGTTCGGTTCAATACTGTTTCGTTAAACTGCTTAATTAATCCGTAAAACGTCCTATTTATATATTTTTGTAACGTTTTTAATTTTCAACACTCAGGAAGGCATACCGGACTATTTAGTAATTTTTCTGTATACTATTTGCATGTTAACAAGTACATGTAAGTATAACACAGATATCAGAAAGCAGTTAAGTAATTCCACACAGTCGTCAAGCACTTTAATTATCATTAATAAATTGTACGGAATACATGGAATTATGAGGGTTGTCACATGCAAGCTGTACAACCCAACTTCTGTGGCTTCAAAATCAGTTGCTGGATTTTGGTATCACTGCCTTAAAGACACCACTCATGTTGGATAGCCAGGCAGCAGAAAATATCATCAAAAATCCAGTTTCCCATTCAACCACCAAGCACATCGACATCAGAAATCACTTTGTGAGGGATTGCTATGAAAAATGTTTGATTTCTCTGCATCATGTTCCAACTAAAGACCAGCTAGCAGATGTGCTCACAAAAGCTTTAGATACATCTACCTTTGAAAGCTTGGTCTCTAGGATTGGCATGCTAAACATGGAATAACAAGCAAAATCTTGTTTTTCTATGAATAAAAGCATTAAAATATTTTCAGAAAATCAAAAATCCATCCTTAAAAATAGCTAAAAATGATTTTTTAATTAAATCCTTAAAAGTCTGCCATAACCACTGATTGGTGCAAACATCTGGTTGTTATTTGCTATCCACTGCTGAAAGTCAACCTCTGTTCACTCATTTCTCTTGGTAAAACACTGTTGACAAACTTCAGTGCTGTAAAACCACTGACACAAGCTATCCACTGATAGTAAAAGTCACCCAATGTTTTCATTTCCTTTGTGAACCACTGGTATTGCTTCATCAGTGGTGTCTCAAACAACTGTCCTCCATTATTTCATCCTTTCATCAAAGGTTGACACGTGGTCAGTATTTATCCGTCAGATCTTTGTAATCGCTGCCACATCAACATTCACTTTTTCATCATATAAAACCCTGCCCTAAACCCCCAAACAGGGTTTTCACTGTCGAATCGAATTCAAAATTCTTTTCTCAAAACAGTTTTCCACAAAAATTCTCCTACAATCTTCATCATCCTCACTTCATTCTCTCATTCTCTGTTTCAATCATGGTGAAAAAGGCAAGCAAATCCAAAACAAAGGAGCCTACCGAGATTGAAATTCCATACAAATGGTCTCACAATTACTTGGGTATTCTTGAAAAACCCAGTGACACAAAGACCTTCGACTCCATCATAGACACATTATCCTCCACAAAGTACAAAACTTTGCTCACCTACAATGCAACCGTCTATCTTGATACTCAACTAGAATTTTGGAAAAATACTACTCTTGAGAAGATGGACAAAAAGGTTGTTGCCATCAATTCCACAATAAAAGGTGTAAAAATCTCAATCACACCTCAAGCCATATCTGAAGTATTTGATCTCAATGATCTGGAAGGTAAATTTTTTTTATACCAAAAACAAAGTACCAAGGAGATTTCATTAAAAGAGGGTATGGAGAATAAATGAAAATAGATACTTTACAAAAGGGCAGTTTTCCATCTGCTATAAGGTTTTTATTTCATACCCTCCTTATGTGTGTTTCTAACAAAATCACTGCTTTCAATGAAATCCCGTTGAAGATACAATACCTGGATTATGCTATACTTAAAGGTGAAAATTTTAATTATTCCCAGGTAATCTTCGATAATTTGGTCAAAAATGTTGAGAAAAAGGCTTTTCTATTATTTCCAAGATTTTTGAGTTACTATTTTAATAAAAAAAATTCAGAAAATAATGCCCATGTACTTATACAGGGTCCTCCTTTTAAAATAAACAGTTTAACACCTGAAACATTCATAAGAATGTTAAAACCTATAAAAACACAAGCAGAGGTGCCTGAGCAGAATTTAGCAGCTACCACTGCTCCTCAGGTATCTGCTGTTGAGCCCACTGCTCCAGGTGATCAAGGCAGCATTACCACTGTTTTGAAACCCACACCTGCCCTTACCAAAAAGAAATCATCCAGAAAACCCCCCAAACCCATCAAAAAGGCAACTCTGGAAGATGAGATCCCAGAGCAACTGCCAGTGACAACACAAAAGTCACCAATAACCACTGCTGCTACTTCCTCACAGCAGTTGGTAGAAAGATCTCCACCTTTTCCTAAAACTCCTCCTGCATCCTCACAAAAGGATCAGGTTGTAAGCACAGGGACCCCACATTATGAAGCTCTGGGTCTAATTGGATCCATCTTCCTCAGTCCTGATCCCAAGGACATGTCTCTTTCTACACCAATACATTCACCCCTCATATTACCACAATCCATGCTACCTTTGTTGCATGCAGTTGATATAGCTCAGACACAAACCAGTTCCTCTCAACTACCTATCAATGAGAGTATACTCCCACAAGTGACTGGGTCTGTTGCATATACCTCTGCTATCCCAGCAACAATTGAGGAGGTTACACTGCAAGAGTTACAAGTAGCTCCTGTCAGTAGTTCAAGTGGAGCAGCAACTACTAGTGTTGGACCCACTGGTTTACATTGGTTTAGTTGTTCTATCAATAATCTCCCTTGAAGGCAATTTCTTCAGAGACAACTAGGGCAACCACTGGTGAGTTTTCTTTAACCACTGGTGAGCTATTCCAAGTGTCCACAAATGAGGAAAGAAGTCCCCAGTACCAAGAACAAGGGGCATCAATGGATGACTTTTGGGATACACTTCCTGAGTCTACCATTGATCCAACCACTACTGGTGGGAAATCAGATGATCCCATTCATTTGGGTGATGGTTTAAAATATAAAGAATTGACGAAGAGAGTGGACAAAATTGAATCATCTATTGCAGATATCAAAACAATGCTCCAGCAGGTGTTAAATTTGCCAAAGTCTACATCCACTGCTGCACCACCTCCAATAACTGCTTCATTATCCAATGAGCTGTGGAGTCTATTTCAACCTATGCTCCATCATCAAAGAGAACTAGTTGATTAGCAACATGAGTTACAGGTTCAAAAGATCAGAAATCTCACGGAAGCAAGGTTTAAAGATACTCAAGCTGACATCAAGGCTTTAAAAGCCCACATTCTGAAAACCACTGGCACTGCTCCTCCCTCCGTTATTTTTGTGGATAAACCACCACCAGATAATGCCAAAAAGGGGGAGAAAATAAAGCAGTGGAAGTGTTGGGATTGAACCCTATCAGAGGAACAGATAATTAAAGCCAAAACTGGATCAGAGCAGTGGATCCAGAATAAGCAGATGTTTACATACAAGTCTCTCCCCTTGAAAGTGAATTCAACATCTGCTGACCTTCTATCTGCTGATCTTGCAAACTGCTGATCTACAACTGCTGCTCAAGTAAAGACCTGATGAAAGACTAAAGCCCTGTTGATTCAATCTACTGCCTTGAGTCAAGCACTGCTGATCCGGACAAGTACTGCTGGGTTCACAGCAGTGGAAGTTTGCAGCAGCTGATCTATAGTCTGTTTTGTAATGTAATGTAATAGCAGTAGTTAACATAGCAGTGTTTGTATAGATCAGAGGTTAGAGTTTGTTAGGAGGTTAGATGTCACTTTCATGGTGACGTCAGCTAAGATGCTCAGTGGTTTGCTAGTGCCTATAAATAGTTCAGTACTTTGTACTGTTCTATTAGCTCTTTTGCATCATCGTCTTCTTTGCACGAACAAACAACTGAGCTCTGGCTGAGGGGGAGTTTGCATTCATTCATCAATCATTGTAATCGTTATTGAAATAAATTCAATCTTTCGATTCATTGTGAAAAGATGTTTGATCAAAGTATTACTCTCGTTTGATTGTATGCAAAGTTTGTTTTCATCATAATTCCGCTGCACACTCATCCATTTTCATTTTAATTACAAACACAAAATACAATCAGAAACAAACTCAGATCCAACAATTGGTATCAGAGCTTGGACAGTCAAATTTGATTTAACAATCATTTTGACGTAAATAGTTCAGCTCATAACAGTTGACACTGATCGTTTGTTCGTTTGTTGAAAAACAGAGCAAGGATTAATCACCATTAAAGTTGATTTCTCAGTGTCTGTAAAACAACAAGAATGACGTCACAATCTCAGGATGATAAAAACAACATCGGCTTGCTTTTTAAACCACCTATGCTAAAAAGAAATGAGTACAACATCTGGCAGAGGAGGATGGGTCACATCCTCGCTCAACAAAGCATAGGTTGTTGGAGGTCTGTCGTCTTTGGTCCCCACGTTCCCACAGTGCCAAGCGCTGAAGATGCTAAAAAGTTCGTTCCAAAACCAGTTGAAAATTATACCGAAACCGACTATCAAAAGTTCGAACTAGATGCTAAAGCGTTTAGCATCATAGCATCAGCGCTGCCCAATGAGATATATGCTGGACTGTTACACTGTAACAGTGCCAAAGAGTTATGGGACGCGCTTAAGGAACAGTTTGGGGGAACCGAAGAAGTCATAGAAAACAATAGGGAAATCCTGAACCAACAGTATGAAACATTTTGTCATGTTAGAGGTGAATCACTGACGCAACAATTTGAGCGTTTCAGTTGTCTCAACAGTGAACTGAGGCTTGTTAATACCACTTTTACAAACTCAACTCAAAATAGCAGGTTCCTCCGGTCACTGCCAGAAAAATGGGACACCATAGCTTTTGTCACCGGAAACTCACCTGAGTTCAAGGATCTGACCTTGACCCAACTCCACGGTCGACTCCTGACCTACGAAAGGGAGTTGAACCAGAAAAGGGAGTTACAAGAGTCAGGAAAAGCCGTTGATGATTATACATTCGGTAACACTGCTCTTCTGGGTCAAGAAGAATCTGGGAGTAGTGGTAAGGATCAGGGTTATGATCACTTCATTGACATAACTGCTGGGGCAAACCTTAACAACCCTGATCCTCACTCTGCTAGTTATGCATTCACTGCAAATGAAAACCAGATGTCAGACAATTTAAGCTTTGAACTCAATGATTTGCAACATTTTGATCCCACCGACTTAGAAGAGATGGATATTCTGCACCAGTTGGCTTTGCTAAGTGTTAGAACTAGCAAATTCTATAAAAGAACAGGGAGAAAATTCCCAGGACTTCATGGGAATTTGAGGGTTGGGTTGGATAAATCGAAAATCAAGTGTTACAAGTGCAATAGGTTAGGGCACTTTGCTAGGGAATGCAGAAGTCAAAACACAGGACCAATAGTTACTCACCCTAGCACTAACCCTAGACCACAAAGTCAAAACACTGTGCACTATACCCAATAAACCCCTGCATCTCAAGTGAACACTGCTCACTATGTTGCTGCCCCTGTGCCTGTGCATTACGTCCAAACTACTGTCCCACAAATTTAGTACGTTCAAACCCCTGCTCCACAGGTACAAGTGCAACCTGTTGCACCTCAAACCACTGCTCCAGCAGCAGTACAACCAGATCAACAAAGCTTTTTCACTCAAGGGTTTGTTGACTGGAGCAGTATGCCTGAAGACCTTAGTGATGAAAATTTTTCACTCTATGCTTCTAATGATTCTTCTCATAATGAATTTTGTTTGATGGCATTAGAGTTAATACAGGAGGGGGTTGAAACTGAAGAGGAACAGCTGAGTACTGAAAAAGTGGATGAGGTGACTGAAGCAGTGGTTACTGCTGTGGCTGGTGAACTACTGTTGGGAGAAAGTTCAGGTACCCTGATTGAACCAATGACAGATCCATGGTCTGAAGAAGACAAAGAAGAAGAGAAAGAAGAAAAGTCTGGTGAAAAGAAGGTGAGAGCTGATGATGAAGAAAATCATCAATGTGACAGTGAAATGATGGCTGCTGCCAAGGTATCACCTCAAGTTCTTGAAAAACTGTGTTCTGACAATTGCATTATTGCTTTTGCTAACATCAAAGAGGTACATGAAAACCTTCGGGATAAAATCTTAACTGATGAAGTCAAATTTGAAAGATCTTTAAAAGAACTTAAAAACAAATTGACTGAAAAGGAAAAATAGATCAGCAGTTTGAAAGAAGAACAAAGCATAACCAAAACTCAACTCCAAACAATGGTAGAAAAATACCAAGTTTGCAAAAAGGAGTTGGAGTCCACCCAGATCACATGTGAGAGATGGGTGGAATCATGCAAAGGGTATGAGGTTATGCTTGAAAAACAGATAAAAAGCAATGTAAAATTTGGTGTTGGTTATAGAAAACATGATGATGAAACCACTGCTTTTGGAAAATCTGTTCAAACCACTGATGTAACCACTGAGGTCATCCCCACAAACAAGAATGGCCAAGAAGTGAAAATCACTGACAAACTTGGTAACAAAATCACACTTGACAGACCAATGGGATCCTCTACTTTTGAAAAGCTTGAAGATTATCAGTTTAAACCAAAATGGTCTGATGAGTGTGATATTCTTGAAAATTTCAAGCCAATGGACTTTACATCAACTGATGGTGTTAAAGCTCCAAAAGCTAAAGTCATACCTCTCAAGGACATCCCAGCAGTGGTTAAAACCTCTGCTGCAAAGGAGTATGAAAAGAGAAAGAAGAAAGAAAAAATTGATAACTTGTTTTGTGAATTCTGTGAGAAAAGGAATCATCTAACAAAAGACTGTTTCCACTTAAAAGCTTATGATTTAAACAGAACAAGTGTCATTGTTTCAGCTGAAAGTTGCATTGTTTGTGGTAAAACAAACCACAAAACTCAAGCATGTGTGTATCTCAAAAACTTTGATGTGAAAAAGAATGAGTACATTGCTAAAACATCCTTGAGTCCATCATCATCATCAACATCTGTCAAATTCACCAAGAAACAACCACTGTTTGTGCCAGTTCAAACAGCTGTCACAAAACAGCTGAACCAAACATCTGTCAAAAGAGATGTTCAGGTTACTGATGCACCTCCTGCTAATCAGTTCAGAAAAGGCAAGGAAAAACAGTCCTACCAAAGGATTCCACACGTTTATGAGGCCTACAAAAGGCCCTCTAAACCTAAAGTGAATAGGCATCCTTTTGGTTATCAGCAGGTGATTGGTCAAGACCCCCAACAGTGGTTAGCAAGAAACAGTACTAAAACTGTCCAAACCCCTGACCTAACCATTGTCCATTACTCTGCATCCATCCCAGACACTGTTGAGACCCCATCCAAAGCCCTGCTGGCTTTGGAGACCCTAATGAACTAATCCTTTTACTTCATGTGCAGGGAGCTTCTGCATGCTTTGATAGTCTTTGGTATGTAGATAGTGGAGGCACCAGGCACATGACAGGATGTAAAGCCCTCCTCAAAGACTTTAAAATCCATGGAGGGGGTGATATATCCTTTGGAAATAATAGTAAAGGGAAAGTTTTGGGGTCTGATACAGTGCAGTCTGGAAATATAAAATTTGAAAATGTCAATCTGATAGACAATCTAAAATTCAACCTTCTGAGTGTGTCCCAAATGAGTGACAAAGGGTTTGGGTCATTCTTCACAAAAGATTGTTGTAGGATTGTTGGACCAGAAATGGTCAAAAAGATTGAAGCAATAATCAAATCTGGTCAAACTAAACTTGTTGCTCAAAGAAGTGGCAATGTTTATGTTGTTGATATGTCAAAAGAGTGTCCCAGAGCTGATGCCTGTCTGTTCTCAGCTGCCTCTAACAAAGAGACAGAACTTTGGCACAGAAGGCTGGGGCACACAAATCTTAAGACAATCACTGACATTTCAAAAAATGGTTTGGTGAGAGGCCTACCACAAAAATTGTTTTCATGTCCTGAACATTGCATTTCCTGTTTAAAAGGAAAACAGCATAAAAGTTCTTACAAGTCCATTGAAGAGTCCAAAACAACCCAGTGTTTGCAAATGCTACACATGGATTTGTTTGGCCCAGTTCAAGTCATGAGCCTCAAGAAGAAAAGATATTGTTTGGTTATTGTTGATGACTTTTCTAGGTTTACATGGACTTTCTTTTTGCATTCAAAAGATAAGACTGCAGGCATATTGCAAGACTTTGTGACACAGGTTGAAAAGCAATTTGACCTTCCAGTGAAAAGCTTCAGGAGTGACAATGGCACAGAATTTAAAAATAAAGAGTTGGATGCCTTCTGTGTGAAGAAAGGGATTGTAAGGCAGTACAGCATCCCTAAAACACCAGAGCAAAATGGGGTTGTTGAAAGAAAGAACAGAACTTTGATTGAGCCTGCCAGAACTATGCTTGCAGATTCAGGTTTGCCATTAACTTTCTGGGCAGAGGCAGTAAACACTGCTTGCTATGTCCATAACAGAGTTTTAATAAACCCCAGGCACAAAAAGACTGCTTATGAAATTCTGTATAAAATCAAACCACTGATCTCATATTTCAAGGTGTTTGGCTGCCCATGCTTTATTTTGAACTTAAAAGATTCTATTTCAAAATATGCAGCCAAAATTGATTGTGGTTATCATCTGGGATACTCAACCACTGCCAAGGCTTACAAAGTGTTCAATACACGGACCAAGGCAGTGGAGGAGACTTTGAATGTAAAGTTCAATGAACTTTCATCAATGAAAATTCCAGCAAATCCTGCAGATCTGTTTGATCTTGAAAAATTTACTTTTGAAAATACTGCTGTCAAGACTAACAGTGCAGGTCCATCAGAGGATACAACACCAGACTATGGGTATGAAATCATCATTCCTCAAAGGCCTGCCACAAAGGGAAAAGCATCAGCTGTTCAAAACAGTTGTCAAAGCTCAACCAGTGCTACCTCAACAGTTGTTGACCAAAGTAGCCCATCAACCACTGCTTCCACATCCTCAAACACTGCTGACAAAAGTCCTCAAACAGTGGATAAAAGTCAGCAGTTGTCCACTTCATTACCTCCTATTCCACCACCTTTTGAAGCCACTGCTGGATCATCAAAGTCCCCAACAGTGGTTAGCTCAGATGATACACATTTGCAGCCTTCACCAACAAATGCCATCATACCATACCAAGGATATTTAATCTTCTTGAGATCTCATCCACCTGATCAAATCATTGGCAACATCAATGAAGGGGTGCTCACAAGAAGCCAAACCCAAAACATTTGTCTTTTTGTTGGTTTTCTATCACTCCATCAGCCAGTCAAGTACCAAGAGGCACTAAAAGACAATAGCTGGGTAGAAGCCATGCAAGAGGAGCTCCAACAGTTTAAAAGACAACAAGTATGGGAGCTTGTACCACTGCCAGAAGAGGTTAGTCCCATTGGCACAAAGTGGGTCTTCAAGAACAAAACTGATGAAAGGGGTATTGTTGTCAAGAATAAAGCCAGGCTTGTGGTTCAAGGTTACAGACAGGAAGAGGGAATTGATTATGATGAAACATTCGCCCCTGTTGCAAGATTGGAAGCCATTAGACTGTTCATGGCCTTTGCTGTCAACCACAACATGAAGGTGTTTCAAATGGATATCAAAAGTGCTTTCCTCTATGGTACAATTCAAGAAGAGGTATATGTTTGTCAACCTCCAGGCTTTGAGGATCCATTTTATCCTGATCATGTCTACAGGCTAAACAAAGCCTTGTATGGCCTGAAATAAGCACCAAGGGCCTGGTATGAAACTCTTTCCAACTTCCTATTCTCAAATGGTCTCAAAAGAGGTACCATTGATAAAACACTGTTTCTTAAATGGAGAGGGAAGGACTTAATGATTGTCCAAATTTATGTGGATGACATTATTTTTGGAAGCACATGTAACAAAATGTGTGAAGAGTTTAGAGAACTCATGACAGCTGAGTTTGAAATGAGTGCAATGGGTGAGCTGCAATGCTTTCTTGGTCTCCAAGTACAACAAATGCAAAATGGAACTTTCATTCATCAAAGCAAATATGCTAAAGAACTTTTGACTAAATTTGATATGAATGATTGTAAACCATGCAGCACACCCATGGCAACAAATAAGCTGGTCATGTCTGATGAAAAGGATGAGCTGATTTACCAAACACTTTATAGAAGCATGATTGGGTCTTTATTGTACCTAACTGCATCTAGGCCAGACATCATGTTTGCAACATGTGTCTGTGCAAGAAGTCAATCAGCTCCCAGAAAATCAAATCTCATTGCTGTAAAAAGGATCTTCAGATACATAAAAGGTGCTCCCACACTTGGTATCTGGTATCCAGCTAATGGGAACATCAAGCTTTCAGGTTTTTCAGACAGTGACTTTGCTGGGTGTCACACCACAAGGAAGTCCACTTCAGGAGGTGCCAGTTTCTAGGTGATTGCTTGGTTTCTTGGCAAAGCAAAAAGCAAGCAGCAGTTTCAACATCCACTGCTGAGGCTGAATACATTGCTGCTGCAAGCAGTACAGCCCAACTCCTGTGGCTTCAAAATCAGTTACTAGATTTTGGTATCACTGCCTTAAAGACACCACTCATACTGGACAGCCAGGCAGCAGAAAATATCATCAAAAATCCAGTTTCCCACTCTACCACCAAACACATCGACATCAGACATCACTTTGTGAGGGATTGCTATGAAAAAGGTTTGATTTCTCTGCATCATGTCCCAACTAAAGACCAGCTGGCAGATGTGCTCACAAAAGCACTTGATACAGCCACTTTTGAAAGCTTGGTCTCTAGGATTGGGATGCTGAACATGGAATAACAAGCAACATCTTGTTTTTCTATGAATAAAAGCAACAAAATGTTTTCAGAAAATCAAAAATCCATCCTTAAAAATAGCTAACAATGAAATTTTCATTAAAATCCTTAAAAGTCTGCCATAACCACTGATTGTTCAAAAGTCTGCTCTACTTCAAAAATCTGTCCACTGCTGAAAGTCAACCCATGTTCTCTCATTCCATTGATAAACTCTGCTGTTCAAAAGCAGTATCTTATCCACTGATATGCTATCCACTGATAGTGAAAATCATCCACTGCTTTACTACCACAGCTCTCATCTGTCATTTTCATAAAAGTACTGTCCTTCAACTTCACCAGGGGTTGTCACGTGGGCAGTACATAGTGGTCAGACCTTTTGTAATGGCTGCCACGTCCGCATTCACTTTCTTCCCTATAAAAATCCCCACTCACCACCAAAACAGGGTTTTACTGTCGAATTGAATTCTTAAAAATTCTCTTCTCAAAGCAGTTTTTCATCTCATCCTTCACAAATTTCTTCGATCATTCTCTTCAAAAATGACAAAATCGAAGCAATCTAAAAAACCCTCTTCCAAATCATCATCGAAAACAGCCTCTCAAAAGGCAATCTCCACTGAAATTCCATATAAATCATCTCACAATCTCCTGGGTCTTCTCACAAAACCAGGAACCACCAATGTTTACGATTCCATCATTGACACCATGGCAAAATCAAAGTACAAAACTTTGTTCACCGCCGATGCACCAATCTATTTGGAGACCCAAAGGGAGTTCTGGAAGAATGCAACCCTTGAAAAACAAGGAGACACTGCAACCACCATACACTCTTCTATAAAGGGTAAAACTGTTCAAATCACGCCACAATCCATTTCAGAGGTCTTTCAACTCGATGATCAGGAAGGTAAAACTTCTTTCACTAAAAACGAGTTACAAACTGACTTCATTGAGAGAGGGTATGAAGCCACAATGATGAAGAAACTTACCTTACAAAAAGGTTATTTTCCTTCTGCAACCAGATTTTTATTTCATACCCTCCTACTATGTGTTTCAAACAAAACCACTTCTTTCAATGAAATCCCTTTAAAGATTCAAAATCTGGGATATGCAATTTTTCAAGAAGAAAATTTTAACTATTCTCGGGAAATTTTTAAAGATTTGGTTAATAATGTTGAAACAAAATCATTCTTACTGTTTCCAAGGTTTTTAAGTTACTATTTTGAAAAGAAATTCAATAAGGATGATTTAGCAGCAATAATTCAAGGTGATTCTACTCAAATAAACAGTTTAACAACTGAAACTTTTTCAAGAATGTTAGCACCTTGCAAAACACAAGCAGAGGTGCCTGAGCAGAATTTAGCAGCTACCACTGCTCCTCAGGTATATGCTGCTGAGCCCACTGCTCAAGGTGATCAAAGCAGCAGAACAACTGTTTTGAAACCCACACCTACAAATCCCAAAAAGCCAAACAAAAAGAAAAATCAAAAACCCCCCAAGCCAATCAAAAAGGCAACTCTGGTGGATGAGATACCAGAGCTACTGCCTGTGACAACACAAATGTCACAAGAAACCACTGCTGCTACTTCCTCACAGCAGTTGGTACAAATATCTCAACCCATAACCAAAACTCCTCCTGCTTCTTCACAAAAAGAATAGGTTGTACACATAGGGCCACCACATTATGATGCTCTGGAAACACTCGTTTCCATCATCCACAGCCTAATGCCCGAGGCAAATTCTCTTTCTACACCCAACCTCACATCCACAATTCCACCAAAAACACAACTTTTGTTGGATGCAATAGATTTGAACCAGGCATTACCCAGTCCTTCTCAATCACCTGTTAATGAGAATATGCCTCAACAACTGACTGAGTCTGATGTATCATTCCTTGCTAACCCACCAACACAACCTGAGGAGGTTACACCCCTTGAGTTACAAGTAACTCTTGGTGCTAATCCAAGTGAAGCGGCCACTACAACTGTTGAACCCACTAGTTTACAGTTGGACAGTGGTTACATTCATAAGACTTCCTTGGAGGCAATTCCTTTTATAGCACCTCTGCCAACCACCAGTGGATTTATTGAAGGGAGAAGACCCCAGTACCAAGAAAAAGGGGCATCAGTGGTTAATGTTTGGAGTATACTCCCTACCTCTACCACTGATAAAACCACTGTTTGTGGGAAATCAGATGATCCCATTAAATTGGGTGATGGTTTAAAGTACCAGAAATTGACGGATCGTGTTGAAAAGCTTGATAACTCTGTTGCAGAACTCAAAGATATGCTGCAACAGTTGTTACAAGTACAAAAGGTACAATCCACTGCTGTTCCACCTCAAGCACCTGCTCCACAACAGGCACCTGCTACAAATGAGCTCTGGAATCTATTTCAACCTTTTCTCCATCAACAAGCACAAATAGCAGATCAGCAACATGAAAAACATGTCCAACAGCTGAGAAATGCAATGGAGTCAAGGTTCATGAACACTCAGGCTGATCTAAAGGCTCTCAAAACTCAGATCCTGCACACCACTGGCACTGCTCCTCCAACAGTTCTCTTCATTGATCAACTTCCCCTAGATAATGCCAAAAAGGGGGAGAAAATTCAGGAGTGGAAAAAGAAGGGAATAGAGGATGGTCTCTACATTGAACCAGAAAATGCAAACATGACTAAACAGATCCCTCTGCCAGATGGAAGCAAGAAAATTGATGTGACCACAAATGCACTGGCAGAAGCAGTTGCAAGTGTAAAAAGGGATAGAGAGGCCAAAAAGAAAACCAGGGTGGATTATCCGGATCAGGGTACTTCAGGGTCAAAAGATGATGAAAATCTTGTTGATGAAAAGAAGAAGCCTACAAGAAGAGTAAGGCTACCCAAATCCATTCCAACCAGACGTTCAAAGTCTGTTCCAAAACCACCACCTAAAACAGCTGTTGTAACTCCTGTTATACCCACTACTGTTGGTACTCCAGTGGTTTCAACATCTGCTCCCACTTCAACACACACTACATTCACTGCTTTACCACCATCACCACCAAAAACAAAATCACCTCCTGCCAAAAGGCAGAAGACAGCAGTTGTTACAACATCTGCTGTAAAGACAACAGTGGTTGGAACACCAGTTGTTTCAACAACTGTTAGTCAATCACAAACCACTGTCACTACATCCACCACCACTGTTCCATCCAAAACATCATCAGCCCCTCCTCAAACAAAGAGGAGAAGGCTAATTCTCAAAGATGATGACACTTCACCACCACAAACATCTTCAAAATCTTTAGTTCTTGTCACAATACCAAAACCAGATCCTCTCTCTTCAGTTCGAATGCACAAGCCCTTACCTCCTGCAGGTGTTCAATTTCCTCTTGAACTAGCAGCTGTTAGAGAAGAAATAAAATCTTTTTACTTTGAGGATGACCCTGCCAAAAGGAGTTTGCCATCAATAAAAGGATATCCCTGGCCTAAAAATGTTGATGAATATTTGAAAATCAAGGCCAAGCAAGCAGAGGATATCTCAAAAAGAAATACACAAGGGAAATCTGACAAAGAAATTTCAAGAAACTATCAATATCTGCTCACACAAGTCAGATCCCTAAAACAATTTGCAAAAAATGTCATTCAACAAATTTCAGAAAGAGCAACTAAAACTTTGAAGGAAGACTACATTGAAAGCATCATGGCTCACAAGAAGTACAAAGGAGAGAGATACATGTACAAAGAGTGGACTGTTCCTGAGCTTGAAAATGAAGCAGCAAGAATTCAAGACATGATAAAAAGGAAAGTCACTCACACTCCTCCTGACTGGGCAAAGTTTAGAAAGAATGTACCTGACAAACAGGTAGAACTGAAAAGAATGAAAGAAGAACTGGTTGCTGCTGAATGTGGAAACAAAAGACAAATTGCTAGATGGAAAGAAGATATGGTCAGGATCACCTACAAAAGGTTGGAGGAACTAAGAAAGAAAGATCCAAATGTTCCTCAAAAGCCTGACTATCCTGAAGCAGAGGTTTCAAAAAGACCAACAAAGCTGCAAATCAGGAGAGCCACTGCTCCCACTGGTGCTGCCATCTATAAAAGAAGGACACACAAACAGTTGGGAGGTGAAACCATCCAAGAGTTGATAAAAGGAGATGACCTTGTAAAAGAAGGCATAAAGAAAATGATCATAGAAACTCTTGGTTTGGATCAAACAACAAGTACTGCTCAGCCAGTTATGAATAGGCCAGCCTCACCAAATACCTCTGCAAATAAACATCTCCCAAGAAACCCACCAGGCTCAAAAATACAAAAGTGGGAAACTGACAAACAGACCTGCGTATTGACTTTGCTCAGGTCTGGTGGAGAAGTGGAGAAAATATCAAGGGAACAAGCTCTTGGCCTGAGTCTTGAAGATTTGCAGGATCTCCTTGATCTTCCACTTAGCAGGGATGATGAAGACACAGATGCCCTTGACTTTGAACTACAATTTAAAGGTCAGATAAGGGAAATGTTGATGAGGGAATAAATGTCCACAATAATGAAGAGTTTTGGCATTATCTGTTCCAGGGGGAGATTGTTGGGATTGAACCCTATCAGAGGAACAGATAATTAAAGCCAAAACTGGATCAGAGCAGTGGATCCAGAATAAGCAGATGTTTACATACAAGTCTCTCCCCTTGAAAGTGATTTCAACATCTGCTGACCTCCTATCTGCTGATCTTGCAAACTGCTGCTCAAGTAAAGACCTGATGAAAGACTAAAGCCCTGCTGATTCAATCTACTGCCTTGAGTCAAGCACTGCTGATCCGGACAAGTACTGCTGGGTTCACAGCAGTGGACGTTTGCTGTAGCTGGTCTATAGTCTGTTTTGTAATGTAATGTAATAGCAGTAGTTAACATAGCAGTGTTTGTATAGATCAGAGGTTAGAGTTTGTTAGGAGGTTAGATGTCACTTTCATGGTGACGTCAGCTAAGATGCTCAGTGGTTTGCTAGTGCCTATAAATAGTTCAGTACTTTGTACTGTTCTATTAGCTCTTTTGCATCATCGTCTTCTTTGCACGAACAAACAACTGAGCTCTGGCTGAGGGGGAGTTTGCATTCATTCATCAATCATTGTAATCGTTATTGAAATAAATTCAATCTTTCGATTCATTGTGAAAAGATGTTTGATCAAAGTATTACTCTCGTTTGATTGTATGAAAAGTTTGTTTTCATCATAATTCCGCTGCACACTCATCCATTTTCATTTTAATTACAAACACAAAATACAATCAGAAACAAACTCAGATCCAACAGGAAGAAAAATGGATATGACGATGGTGTGTTCATTGATGATGAGGATACTGTAAGCATGCTAGCAAACATTCCCTTACCAGATGGTAGCAAAAAGATTGATGTTACCACTAATCTACTAGCTGAAGCAAAAGCAAGTGTAAAAAGGGGTAGAGAGGCTAAGGGTAAATTCAGGTGGGAAAAGGAGAAGAAAGTTTTGATGGATAAGGAAGTTCAGGGTACTTCAAAGCTATAGAATAGGCCAAATATTCCTAAGCCACAAAGAAGGCCTACTAGACAAGTAAGGCAACCCAAATCCACACCTTCCGAAGCCACCAAACACACTCCTAAATCACCACCTAAAAGCTCCAAACATCAATCTTCCACCCAAACAGCTGTTGTAGCACCTGCTGTGTCAACATTTGTTGGTACTTCAGTGGTTTCAGTAGTTGTTAAACCAACAACCACCATCTCAACACACACCACAACCACTTTCTTACCACCACCACCAAAAATAACCTCACCACCATCACCTCCTGCCAAAAAGCAGAAGACACCAGATGTTACAACATCTGTTGTAATGGCAACAGTGGTTGAAACACCAGTTATTTCAACAACTGTTAGTCAGCCACCATCCACCACTCAAAATATCACCACTGATCCACCCAAGACATCATGAGCCTCTCCTTCAATAAAAAGGAGAAGGATTCTCATACCTGATGATGATTCTCCATCACCACCAACATCTTCACAATCATTTGCACTTATTCCAAACCATGTTCCTCTCTCAGCAGCTCCAGTACAACAACCAATCCCTGTCATTACTCTTGCAGGTGTCCAATTTCCTCTAGAACTTGAAGCAGTTAGAGAAGAGATCAAATCCTTCTACTATGAGGATGACCCTGCTAAAAGGAAGTTGCCATTAGTTGAAGGATATCCAAGGCCTAACAACATTGAAGAATATTCGAAAGTTAAGGCTAAACAGGCAGAGGATATTTCCAAAAGAAACTCTCAAGGAAAAACTGACAAAGAAATTCAAAGGCATTATCAGTTTCTATTTACTCAAGTCAGATCCTTAGAGCAATTTTCAAAAAATGTTTGTCAACAAATCTCAGAGAGATCAGATGAAACTTTGAGAAAAGACTACATTGAAAGCATCATGGCAACCTAGAAGTACAAGGGAGAAAAGCATATGTACAAGGAGTGGACCATTCCTGAGCTTGAACAAGAAGCAGCCAGGATTCAAGAAATGATAAAGAATAAGGTCAAACACACTCCTCCAAATTGGTCAAAGTACAAAAAGAATGTGCCTGAGAAGACATTAGAGCTGAAGAGAATGAAAGAAGAATTAGTTGCTGCTGACTATGGGTCCAAGAATCAAGTGGCAAGATGGAAAGATGACATAGTCAGGTCCACCTACAAAAGGTTGGAGGAATTAAGGAAGAAAGATCCTAAAGTTCCACAAAAACCTGATTACCCTGAAGCAGTGGATTCAAAAAGACCACCAAAACTGCAAATCAGGAGATCCACTGCTCCAGCTAGTGCAACCATCTTTAAAAGAAGGCAACAAAAACAGTTGGATACTGAAACAGTGGAAGAATTAATGGCAGGAGATGAGCTTGTAAAGGAAGGTATTAAAGAGATGATAGCTGAAACTCTTGGCCTGAATCAACCTGCAAGCTCTGCTCAAATAGTCATTACAAGGCCTGCTTCACCAAACACCTCATCCAATAAAAATCTCCCAAGAAACCCACCAGGCTCTAAAGTACTAAAGTGGAAAACTGACAAACAGACCCATGTACTGAATGTGTTCAGGTCTAGTGGAGAAGTGAAGAAAATAAAAAGAGAACAAGTACTTGGCCTAAGTCTTGAAGATATGCAGGATCTCCTTGATCTTCCACTTTGTAGGGATGAAGATGACACAGATGCCCTAGACTTTGAGTTGCAACTTAAAGGTCAGATAAGGGAACTGTTGATGAGGCAATAAAGATCTACCAATAATGAAGAGTTTTGGCATTATCTGTTCCAGGGGGAGATTGTTGGGATTGAACCCTATTAAAGGAACAGATAATTAAAGCCAAAACCGGATCAGGACAGTGGATCCAAAATAAGCAGATGTTGTGATACAAGTCTATCCCCTTGAAAGTGGTTTCAACATCTGCTGACCTCCTATCTACTGATCGTTACAACTACTGGCCTACAACCGCTGATCAAGTCAAAGACTAAAGACCTGCTGTTCAATCTACTGCTTTAGGTTAAGCACTGCTGGTAGTTATCAAGTACTGCTGAAATCACAACAGTGGAAGGACCAGCAGTAGTTTAGTTTAATTATGTAATGTATTGTATAGCAGTTGTTAGCTTAAGCAGTGTTTGTATAAATCAGTTGTTAGAAGTTGTTAGGAGGTTAGATGTCACTTTCATGGTGACGTCAGCATTGATGCCTCAGTGGTTTATCCGTGCCTATAAATAGAATAGTACCATGCACTGTTCTATTAGCTCTTCATAAATCTTCTTCCTGCACGAACAAATACTGTGAGCTCAGGCTGGGGGGAGTTTGTATTCATACATGCATTGTAATCGTTATTGAAATAAATTCAATCTTTTGGTTCTTTGTTGAAAATGTTTGATTAAAGCAATTCTCCTGTTTGATTGTGTACAAAGTTTGTTTCCATCTTAAATTCCGCTGCACTACTCATTCGTCTTCATCTTATTTCAAACGTAAAACACAATCAAAACCAAACTCAGATCCTAACTGCTTCATATGTCGCCTTGGCATATCTAGCGCCTCAACTTCATAAGCATTTCACTTCATGTTTCAACTTAAGCACGTCTAGTGCAAGGTTTTGAAACGCCTCCCGCTTTTCAAATCCTAAAATCCATATGGGATCTTCCTACATTCACAATTAGATCCTTGTGGATGATTATCGTTCAAATCAGAGTCCTTCATTGGATTCCTTGTATGCCTTAATTCGAACATTTCAATTCCTTATAATCGAAATCGAATTTTCTTTTTAAGATCTTCCTATCTTTATAGTTAGATTCTTGGAAATATTTAAAGTGCCAATCAAAATCCACAGATTGGATACCTGATGTGCTTTAAATACATGTTCGCAATTAACAAAACAAATTAACAAAATGATAACAAATTAAAGATCAAGATAAACAATTTTGTGGTTATGTGATTATGTGTTATGTGTTTTCTTTTGTTTTTTTGTTTTCATTTCCTCGTAGAATCTTCCATATCTTCATGTGAAAGATTCATAGTAGGATATCCAAAGGTACTACCCTAAATCCTTAACGGGCTTCTACGTAATCGTTAAGACCCTTGAATTATATAGTACCATTCCATGATTCAAAAAGAGACCCTTTGAGTGGTCTAAGTCAGAAGATTGATTCAAAATCTGGTTAAGAATGGCATGTGATGATATGACTGAAAAGACTCCTTGGTAGTCTATTTAAATCATTTATTGATTTAAGTAAAAGGACCCTATGGTGGTCTAGTCACGCTCATCACAAGTTTGTTCATTTGGTTTTCCCCTACATATTATAAAGTGCGTTATGCGGACTATGCAAGGAATTATGTAATTATGGACGCGTACATAATTATGAAATTCAGTGCACAGGAGCCCAGTAAGATTTATCATGTGTAAGAACCTATGGTGGCAACAATAACGAAACGCAAAAAATGTGATGAAGGTACGGTGGACGCACCAATAACGCTTTATATACTTATATATAAGTGTCCCTCTTACACTGCAAGCATGATGTTATTAAAGTTACTAGAAGTTCAGAACCTTAACCAGTGTTGTTTTATCTTTTCAACTTCATGTTTCAAGATCTCACAAATTTCCTCTAAATAAATTTCGGAACGAAATTTTCTGAAGTAGGGGAGACTGTGACACCTGTGCCTCCACGGCCATCAAACAGATACCAAATCAATTAAATATTGTATTTCATACTTGGGATTGGTATAAATATGTGTATAATTTTCACATATTAGTTCTTGTTCGATTTCGAGCTCTAAATCGCTTTCTGGAAAGTTATACGCGCACTGATGCGTAAACGTAATTAGATTAACGCGACAAACACTCTGGAATAGTGACATGGGCTTAACATACCTTAAATAACCTTTACATAACATAGAAATAAGTTTTGGAAGGTTTGGTGTGTCGAAATCAAGTTTATTGGCGTACAGGGACTAAATTCGACAAACTGTGAAAGTATGCCGATTCGTACTGTAACGGACAATCCGGAACATGACCACAAGTTAAAAATACCCTAAATATCCTTTACATAGCTTAGAAATAGGCTTTGAGGGGTTCGGTGTGCTAAAATAAACTTTTTTGG
Organism: Helianthus tuberosus; assembly: GCA_030545235.1. Taxonomy (NCBI): domain Eukaryota; kingdom Viridiplantae; phylum Streptophyta; class Magnoliopsida; order Asterales; family Asteraceae; genus Helianthus; species Helianthus tuberosus. The sequence goes on along the minus strand of JARYGA010047235.1, from coordinate 13,345 downwards.
TCATTTTGGGACTAAAAGCGTAAAAAAGAGCATAAGTTTGCATTTTCGCGCATATCTTATGTTCTGAATACATACGGACATCCAAAAATTTATGTAATCATTAAAATATTTTATTTTAGTGATTGGCATGATAAAATTCCATTCGTCGCGTAATTTGGATCGTTTTTCGAGTCCGTTCGTGTTTCGTCGTAATTAACCGAACAACGCAACCGTACGACCAAACGAACCGACATCTGAGATATTTTTGAGTATATTTCATGTTCCCTATACTTTAATTTCATTTTAGAGCCTTGAAATGGGATTAACGGGGCTTAAACGTGTCAAAAATGCATCAAAATCCATGTTTTGCACATTCAGGGACCAAAATTAACAATCTGCCATAGTTATCTTAGGAAGGGACCAAAGTTGAAAATCTGATTTCCAGCTTGTTCCAGCTGTTCCCATCATTTGCACATAGTTTTAATGAAACTAGGGGCTTGTTTCGGGGTACCCATGGTATTCTAAAACCATGGGCACACATGTAAGGTCCAGATCGAAGCTCGGTTTTCGATGAACGATCCTAACGGTCTTGGTTTTCCTATAAATACCCCAACCCTCTTGCTTCAAAACTCACACTTTGATCTGATTTGGCTCTCTAAGTTGAAGTTAAACACTTCTTACCTGAGAGTAATCGGATCAAAACTCCATAGCTTGGACCCGTTGTAAGTCCTCCTTCGTTCTTTTACGCGTTTTAGCGTGAAAGTCAAACTTTGTTTAACTTTCTGCATTGACTAGTTTATGGTCAACACAAAGTTCATTTGAACTTCATAACGTGAGCGTAATCACGATGGTTTTAGTCTCTTATGACTATACCTACTGATTACCATGTTATCTAGGCATAGTGGCGAGTCGTAGTTTCGGCCAAAAAGCGTATTCTTGCGTATTTTGTAACCAAACTACTTTTTGGTATCAAGACCCTTTGTTTTGATACCAAACCTGTTTTTAAACCTCTTTAAACATGTTTTAACATGTTTAGCTCGTCACTTTAGTTTTAGTGCTTATATAGGGTCATAAGGTAAGCGATCTAAACAATCGCTTAGACTTTCGAACCCGACCCATTTGGTCGATCATTAGGTGACCATAGTTGTATAGGGAATAACCTTCCAAGGTTATACCTTACGGTCATGTCGTTTAGTTGGTTATATGATAGGTGGTTTATATGCCTTAGGAAAATTACCAAAATGCCCTTTTTACGCCAAAATTCATTTTAAGCATATGTAAGATAAATTTTGACATCTAAACTGATTTGGCAACATTATTATACATGTTAAGGCATATATTACTTGTCATACGACTAGTTAGGCGGTCTAAACGCGTTTTACGCGAACGACTCGTTAAAGTGGCTTAAGCTACCTAAACGGGTCGAAATGGGTCGTAAGCACTTAGGATAGGTTTCGTTTTAGAATGTAGGCTTTGTTAAGCCATGTTACATGAGTTCCTATACTCATTTGGTTTACGAAACCTCATTTTGTCTGATCTTCCGATTTAGGTCCGTTTATTTACATAGTTACCTATATTAGGTGTCGTTTGATTCCGTGATCCCTCTAGCTTTGCTTGGTTACCCTCAAGTGAGTACATAGTTCCCTCTTTTACTGTTTTTCAAACATTCTGGGGTGAAACACATGTGCCTACTTGTTACTTTCATGCTTTCCATGTTTCCATATCATATACTTGCTATGTTCATTAGTACATGATTTCATTATGTTTTTGCTATGTATGTCCATTTAGTGCATACTTAGTACATTGTTTTACATTTCATTTTATGCTATGTATGTCCATTTAGTGCATACTTAGTACATTGTTTACATTTCATTTTATGCTATGTATGTCCATTTAGTTTATACTTAGTACATTGTTTACATTTCATTTTATGCTATGTATGTCCATTTAGTGCATACTTAGTACATTATTTTACAATTCATTTCATGCTATGTATGTCCATTTGTTGCATACTTAGTACATTATTTTCATAAAATATGATTACATTTTGGTATGACATTTGGTTTGTTTAAATGGCTCAAAAATACATTCATTAACATTAGCTACGTCGTTCGTTAATAGGTAGTGGTACCATAGGAATTGACAACTCCCGTTCCTGACATCCTAGGTATGTTTGGATGGAAGGAATGACCGAATTCGATAAACATAACTCAGATAAATCTTTAACTCGTTTAAGGGTTTATCGCCACAGTCTCAAGGCTTGAATGTATGTATTTTCACAATACCGCATAGATGTTTGTATCAGTAAAGCATGCATTATTTGACAAAACATAAATTTTGATTTATAATTTATCAAATGCATTGTTTTGTACATTCCTTTCTTATAGGGTCGAGTACATGCTTTTAATCAATAAAGGCTTTTTATTCACTCTACATCACATTTGTATACTCAATAACATTTCAACATTTGTTTAAACATTACATTTAGTTATACATGGACATTTTACATTGATGGTTTGTTTGGGTAAGTGATTTAAGTAACGAGACGTGTGTAATATGATAAAAGCATGGTGGATATGCCGCTGGTACTTCCTATATATAAGTGCTTTTATGATATTACATATCGTAGCGTTATTTAAACCATTTCAATTTTGACATATTACATTTTACACAATTAACATATCTTTACAAAACATTGTTTTACAAACAACACATTTTATACAAATTCATTTTACTTGGTTATTTATTTAACCATATATATTTCTTTTATATCATCTGTTTCCTTATCGATGTTTATATGATTTATAAAACAAAAACATTTTACAAGGATCATGACAGACTTTTGTTAAACAACTTTTTCTAAACTTATAAGTCATGGATCCTAAATCAATAAAACCTATGTATCTCAAGGCATTTTATGCTGACGTACCTATTTTCACATGTGTTTCAGGAAATGATGCATAGGATTGATCAAGTTACACTTAGGCGGACTTGGGCCTAAGTGACAATAAAAGATGCAAGACTAGTTAATTATGTTATGCTTCCTTGTTAAGACATTGTAATTTCTTTTAATCAATAAAACAACATTTAAATTTCCATGTGTTATGAAACAATGATTCTGTTACAACACTCCCTGACGTTTCCGCCACGATTTGTTGTTTTACGTGGTCGGGGTGTGACACTATCGGTTGTAAATTTGTAAAAATATAACCTTTTTAGAACTTGTTATTCCCAAATTAAACCAAGACAAGTAAAAAAAAAATGAAAAGTTTTTGAAAAAAATTTGGGGTGATTAGCGGTTCCAACAGATTTTTGTGTAAGGCTTGTTATTAGGACTTGCAAAATTCAAGGTTTTAGCATCCCCCCACCCTTAATTTACACATTGTCCTCAATGTGTCCCAAAAATAAGTTTTTAGGTTGATTGAATGTGTAAAAAGGTGTTTAAAAACAAAAATTTATGTTACTGGGAGTCTGCACACGGGCCCGTGTTGATCCGGGCACGACCTCGTGTTCAGATTGTCAGTATCATAATTAACAGAAGGCTGGGCACGGGGGCGTGTTCAGTGAACACGGCCCCGTGTCCAGTTACCTGAACTGGGTATTTTTTGCAGATCCTTGAGCACGGGGCGTGTGGGCTGAGCACGACCCCGTGATGAACTTGTTGTAATGAAGAAAATTGTCGGGTGGCTCTGTTTTTGCGCATGGGGTGTGGGTTCAAGTTTCCCTTAGTAACCTCCACCAGTCCGAGTGTGTTTTACCCATTACAACATCATCCAAACACCATTTAATGACTAAAAACCATCATTCAATGAAAATAACAAATTACATAAGGTCCTAGAAAACTAAAAATAAAGCAGAAAAATATAAAACTAAAAAGTTCCTAAGATAGATAGGTCAAGTGATACATGAAATCATCCTAAGGAGTTCTACCCTTATTATAGGAATATCAAAAACCCGGAAATAGCTTTCCGGTATTTAAAGGCGTCGTAGAACTCGGAACCGAGGGGTGTCCCCTAGATGTCGTTGAGCCATTCTTCTATCTCTCTCGGGAGGAAGAAATCGGGCTCATTTTCCACAACATCTTGTGGAGGAGGAGCGACGGCAACCGGGACCCCATGTAATATGTCTCGAGGGGGTTCCGTGTGCATGGCGTACCACTCGGCCGGTATGATGACTTCCGGTACCACATTCCATGCCCTTTGTGTAATGTTGGTACCAAAGTAGGAGAAGCGAGAATATTCAACCTTTGGTGCAAAAGGTTGACTTCTCTGAGACATCCTTCTAGCCCCACCGTCGGTCGACCAAAGCTTCCTCTACTCCCGTCATTTCATCGATGGCCTCCCTCAAGGCATACACGTAGTTTACAAGAGAGTCTTCTACCGATGACCTTCTCCCTTGTCGGTTGTTCCTGGAGTGTGATGAAGATGTTCCTCTATTTCTGCTTGACATTCTATGAAAACAAACCAGAAAGAGTTCAGTTTATTGAAACAGTACATCGGACACGGCCCCGTGCTCACTGAGCACGGCCCCGTGGCCACCTCTCTTCAGATTTTTGAAACAAGGAATCTTGGTGCTTTAAATTATTTTTATAACTTTTGAAGCATTTTTAAACAAAAATAACTTAAAACAGTGTTGTAAAACGTATTTTTAACAAGATTCCTTGAGTAAAAACCTAACAAGTATTACAATAAAGCTTGAAAACATAGAGATTTCAATCTTTAATGGAGGTTTTGAGGAGAATTGAAGAAGAAGGCAATGGACAAAAGTAGAAAACACAAGATGGTTGTTGAGAACCTTCTTTAGAATATACCTAGTATGGTATATGTGAAGATCCCACCAGATCTTTGTCTTTGGAATGGGTCCAAGAGTGCAGGAATCTTGCTGCATTTATAGAAAATGACAGCACGCTGGACACGGCCCCGTGTCGGCTGGACACGGCCCCGTGTGCAGACAAAATTCTGACACTTTTTGTCCGTATTCTGACCAAAAGTCAGACGGGAATCTTTTGGTGGACACGGGGGCGTGCTGACCTGGACATGGCCCCGTGGCTAGAAGTGTTTTATGAAGTTTCATCTATTTTCAAGGAGTTTATCCAGATCGGGTGGTTCTTTACTAGACAGAACAACACCGAAGTGCCTGAGATACCTAAGTTGCCCTAGTTTTAGACAAGAACGCAAGAGGTTATCTGTTGCAACCCCCGCCCCCTATCTGTCGTGGAAACGTGCGGCCATGAGACTCGGTGTTGGTGGTATCAGTGTTTATCAATTTGGCAGCGAAAATTACATCAGGACCGTAGTTAGTAAATATTTTATCAGAGTAAAACACCACATTTTATATAAATAACTGTATTGGGATAAAACCCAAGTTTTTATTACAAACTGATTTATAGGGATAATCCCCATTTTATTGAAATAAAACATCTTCTTTATTTAGGTAACTTTTATAGCCACTTTTCCAAGCCTTCACTGCTGTCCAGCTGGCTTCTAGTTGGCTTTCACATTTTGTTACCTAAAAAGCGTTTAAAAACATTTTGTCAGTGGGAGATACTGGTGAGTGAATCCCAGTTTAATCAAGAAGAATTTTATCAATTAACAGTATTGAGGGCGATTACAATGTTTATATCTACACAATTACTCATTCAGTACTGTCAATCCTGACTGGTGGGTCATATTACCCATTGGCTTACTCTTTTTCCAATGGTAACGTGTTCCACATTTTGTATACAAAACCCCAACATACCGGCAGTAATTGAATATTACAAAGACTCAATCACTGCTTAATCATATCGTAAAATATTTAAGGTTTTGTAAAAACAGTTTATAAAAAGGAGATTACTCACATTGTTGTCTTAGGTTTTCTTTAAGGGTTTCCTGGAGATTATCTATAAATTACACAAATGCACACGTGTTAGTATAATAACCCAATATTTACATTAGCAATACCCTCCCTGAGATGGCATTCCAACGACTACGACGGGTAGAACCTCGACAGCCGTTACGGAACCCTGGATCAATCGGGCAGCGTATCTTATACGTAACCGGTGTTATGATACTTACAACGGAGCAGAACTTCGTTATTTAGGGGGGTATTATGCCCGGAAATAGCTTATACTATGTGAGAATTTGAGAGAGAAAGAAAGAAATGAGTGAGTTCGACTGAAGACTGAAGGCCTCTATTTATAGGTGACCTTTCAGCTTCCCTCGCGGCCCGTGTAGTAGGTGTGTAGGGCTTAGCTTCGTCGATTCAACCAACTAGCTTCTCCGGGTGGCCTGCCACATGGCGGGCTAGGATTTCGCCTGGTGTCACTAGGTCGCGGCCCGCATAGGAAGTAGCCAAAGGCTACGCGCCCCGCGACAGCCCTTTGAAATTTGATTTTTATTTAATTTTTAATGATATATTGTATGTTGGGCTCGGTTTTCGTATATGGGGTGTATTTTAGGTCATATAGGGACATTTCAAAATATATTAGGGTGTCGAAAATAATTAGGAGGGTTGTTTTATCCTCCCCACCTTGTTTTAGAGCTCGTCCTCGAGATCTACTGGAATAAGTGTGGATATTTTCTTTGCATTTCTGATTCAAGCTCCCATGTATACTCTGGTCCGCTCTTGGAGTCCCATTTCACTTTGACTTGAACTAATCTCTTGTGCTTGAGGTTCTTAACTTTCTTGTCTTCAATCTGTAGAGGCTTCTCTACAAATTTAAGTTGTTTATTTACCTCTATGTCCTTAAGAGGTACTATCAGTGATTCATCAGCTAAGCATTTCTTGAGATTAGATACATGAAATACATCATGTATTCCTGTCATTTCCTCTAGCAGTTGTAGCTGATAGGCTACAGGTCATATTCTTCTAATAATCTCAAAAGGTCTAACATACCTGGGGCTTAGTTTTCCCATTTTGATGAATCTTACCACTCCTTTCCAAGGAGAGACTTTCAATAATACTATATCTCCTACTTGAATTTCTAATGGCTTGCGTCTGTTATCAGCATAACTCTTTTGTCGATCACGTGCTGCTTTCAGTCGTTCCTTGACTTGAATGATTTTGTCGGTTGTCTCTTGCACTATCTCAGGTCCTGATAGTTGCTTTTCCCTCAATTTCTGCCCAACAAACTGGGGTTCGGCACTTTCGTCCATAAAGTGCTTCGAATGGTGCAGCATTGATACTGGTATGATAGCTGTTATTATAAGAAAATTCTATTAATGGTAAGTGATCGTCCCAATTACCTCCGAAATCAATTACACAAGCTCTAAGCATGTCCTCCATTGTCTGAATTGTCCTTTCGCTTTGTCCGTCCGTTTGAGGATGGTAGGCTGTGCTTAGATTCAACTTGATTCCCATTGCTTTTTGGAAACTTATCCAAAAATGAGAGGTTAAACGGCTATCTCTGTCAGAAACAATTGATAAAGGAATTCCATGCAATGAAACTATTTCATTTACATATAATTTAGCTAACTGCTCCATACTGAAGGTTTCCTTCATTGGTAGAAAATGGGCTGACTTAGTTAGCCTGTCTACAATCACCCATATTGTATCATTACCTTTTCTTGTTTTGGGTAATTTGGTAACAAAATCCATGGTTATCAATTCCCACTTCCACACTGGCATTTCTAACTGCTGCAATAAACCTGAGGGTTTCTGATGTTCAGCTTTAACTTGTGAACAGATTAAACACTTAGAAACATAGGCTGCTATGTCTTTCTTCATTCCTATCCACCAGAAATTCTTTCTTAAATCCAGATACATCTTATCACTTCCAGGATGCATTGTATACTTAGACTTATGGGCTTCTTCTAGTATATGGTGGCATAGGTTTCCTAATTTAGGTATCCACATTCTTTTCTTATGCAATCTCCAAATTCCATATGTTCCCTATTCTAACTCCTTAATCATTCCTTTTAACTTTTCAGTATCATCCTTGATTACTGATTCTTGTGCTTTTCTAATTTGTTCATTTAAATCTACTTGTAGGTTTAATTTAAGAGAACGTACTCTTTTTGGTTTTTCATGATATTTTCGACTTAAAGCATCAGCCACGACATTTGCCTTTTCTGCATGATACTGGATATTACAATCATAATCACTAAGAATCTCCATCCAACGTCTTTTTCTCATATTCAACTCCTTTTGCCCGAAGACAAACCTTAAACTCTTATGATCGGTGAAAATGGTAAACTTACTACCGTAAAGGTAATGTCTCCAAACTTTCAAAGCAAAAATTATGGCTCCTAATTCCAAATCATGGGTTGAGTAATTCTCTTCATGCTTCTTAAGTTGTCTAGATGCATAAGCTATAACCTTTTGACGTTGCATTAACACACATCCATAACCTAACTTAGAACCGTCACAATAGACTACAAAGTCTTCAATTCCTTCTGGTAACGCTAGTATGGGTTCATTGGTTAATCTTTGCCTAAGAATTCTAAAGGCTTCTTCCTGTTTTGGTCCCCATTCAAACTTAACAGATTTACAGGTTAGCTTAGTTAAGGGAATGGTTATTCTAGAAAAATCTTGAATAAATCTTCTATAATAACCGGCCAATCCTAAGAAACTTCTAACCTCGGTTGGTGACTCAGGGGTTTTCCATTTAGTAATAGCCTCAATCTTGGTGGGATCCACATGAATTCCTTCATGATTGACTAAATGTTTGTTAGGATCTGAGTTTGGTTTTGATTGTGTTTTCACGTTTGAATTAAGATGAAGATGGATGAGTTGTGCAGCGGAATTAAGATGTAAACAAACTTTACACACAATCAAACGAGAGAAATGCTTTAATCAAAACATTTTCCACAAAGAACCGAAAGATTGAATTTATTTCAATAACGATTACAATGCGATGATTGAATGCAAACTCCCCCTCAGCCTGAGCTCAGTGTTTGTTTGTGCAGGAAAAACAATTTTGCAAAGAGCTAATAGAACAGTACAGAGCGCTGTTCTATTTATAGGCACTAGCAAACCACTGAGCATCTAAGCTGACGTCACCATGAAAGTGACATCTAACCTCCTAACAAACTCTAACCTCTGATCTATATAAACCCCTGTTAAGCTAAACTACCGATATTACATTTCATTACAAAAAGACATAATAAACTACTGCTGCATCCTTCCACTGATGTGAACCCAGCAGTACTTGTCCGGATCAGCGGAGCTTGACTCAAGGCAATAGATTGAACAGCAGTGCTTTAGTCTTCATCAGGCTTTCACTTGATCAGCAGTTTGTAGGTCAGCAGTTTGCACAATCAGTAGATAGGAGGTCAGCAGATGTTGAAACCACTTTCAAGGGGAGAGACTTGTATGTAACATCTGCTTATTCTGGATCCACTGCTCTGATCCAGTTTTGGCTTTAATTATCTGTTCCTTTGATAGGGTTCAATCCCAACAATCTCCCCCTGGAACAGATAATGCCAAAACTCTTCATTATTGTGGAACTTTATTGCCTCATCAACAGTTCCCTTATCTGACCTTTAAGTTGTAACTCAAAGTCTAGGGCATCTGTGTCATCTTCATCCCTACCAAGTGGAAGATCAAGGAGATCCTGCATATCTTCAAGACTTAGGCCAAGTGCTTGTTCCCTTGATATTTTCTTCACTTCCCCACCAGACCTGAACATAGTCAATACATGGGTCTGTTTGTCAGTTTCCCACTTTAGCACTTTTGAGCCTGGTGGGTTTCTTGGGAGATTTTTATTGGATGAGGTGTTAGGAGATGCAGGCCTATTCATGACTGTCTGAGCAGTACTTGCAGGTTGATTTAGGCCAAGAGTATCAGCTATCATTTCTTTAATACCTTCCTTTACAAGCTCATCTCCTGCCATTAGCTCTGCCACTGTTTCTGTATCCAACCGTTTTTGTGGCCTTCTTTTAAAGATGGCTGCACCAACCGGAGCAGCGGCTCTCCTGATTTGCAGCTTTGATGGTCTCTTTGAAACCTCTGCCTCAGGATAGTCAGGCTTTTGAGGAACTGTGGGATCTTTCTTTCTTAGTTCCTCCAACCTTTTGTAGGTGGCCCTGACGACATCTTCTTTCCATCTTGCCACTTGATGTTTAGACCCATAATCAGCAGCAACTAACTCCTCTTTCATTCTCTTCAGCTCAAGTGATTTTTAGGCACATTCTTTTTGTATTTTGATCATTCTGGAGGAGTGTGTTTGACCTTATTCTTTATCATTTCTTGAATCATGGCTGTTTCTTGCTCAAGTTCAGGGATGGTCCACTCCTTATACATGTGCTTTTCTCCCTTGTACTTCTTTGTTGCCATGATGCTTTCAATGTAGTCTTTTCTCAGAGTTTCATCTGCTCTTTCTAAAATTTGTTAACATACATTTTTTGCAAATTGTTCCAGGGATCTGACTTGTGTGAGCAAGTATTGATAATTCTACTGAATTTCTCTATCAGATTTCCCATGTGTATTTCTTTTTGAGATATCCTCTGCTTGCTTAGCCTTGATTTTCAAATATTCTTCAATGTTGTTAGGCCTGGGATATCCTTCCACATATGGCAATTTCCTTTTAGCAGGGTTATCCTCATAGTAGAAAGATTTGATTTCTTCTCTGACAGCTATAAGTTCAAGAGGGAATTGAACACCTGCGGGAGCTAAAGGCTTTTGAACTTGAGCTGATGAGAGAGGAACAGGTTTGGGTATTGTGATAGAGATTTTGAAGATGTTGGTGGTGGTGATGGTGAATCATCATCTGGTATGTAAAACCTTCTCCTTTTTATTTTAGGAGAGGCAGATGATGTTTTGGGTGGATCAGTGGTGGTGATTTGAGTGGCAGTGGTTTGTGATTGACTAACAGCTGTTGAAACAACTGGTGCTTCAACCACTGTTGTCATTACAGCAGATTTTGTAACATCTGCTGTCTTCTGCTTTTTGGCAGGAGATGATGGTGGTGATGTTGTTTTTGGTGGTGATGGTGGTGGTGGTAAAGCAGTGGTTGTGGTGTGTGTTGAAGTGATAACAGATGTTGAAACCTCTGAAGTACCAGCAGTAGTTAATACAGCAGGAGTTACAACAGCTATTTGGATGGAGGATTGATGCTGTAGGCTTTTGGATGGTGGTTTTGAAGTATGCTTTGTGAGTCTGGATGGTGTGGACTTAGGTTTCCTCACTTTTGTAGTGGGATTTCTTTTTGGCATAGGATTTTGAACATCCTTTAGCCCAGAACAACCCTGCGCATTCAGCTCCATGTAAGCTCTTTTCTCCTCATTCCACCTTGAAATATCCTTAGCCGCTCTATCCCTTTTTACACTTGTTACTCCTTCATCAAGTGCTTCTTGGGTAGCATCAACCTTTTTGCTACCATCTGGCAAAGGAATTTTTCTGGTCATAGCATCCTTTTCTGGTTCGATGTAAAGACCATCATCTATCCCCTTCCTTATCCACTCCTGAATTTTCTCCCCCTTTTTGGCATTATCTGGGGGAAGTTTATCAATAAAGAGAACAGTAGGAGGAGCAGTGCCAGTGGTGTTCAATAAATGAGCCTTGAGAGCCTTGATGTCTGCTTGTGTGTTCTTGAACCTAGACTCCAGGATGTTTCTCAGCTTTTGTACATGTATTTCATGTTGCTGATCAGCCATTTTCTTTTGTTGTTGGAGAAAAGGTTGAAATAGATTCCAGAGCTCATTTGTAGCAGGTGCTTGTGGTGGAGCAGGTGCTTGAGGTGGAACAGTAGTGGATTGCATCTTTTGTACTGTCAACAACTGTTGTAGCATGTCTTTGATATCTACAACATCTGTATCCAGTTTGTCAACTCGTTCCGTCAAATCCAGATATTTTAAACCATCACCCAATTTAATGGGATCATTTGATTTCCCACTAGCTGTGGTTTTATCAGTGGTTGAGGTAGGGAGTGTACTCCAAACATTAACCACTAATGCCCCTTTTTCTTGGTACTGGGGTCTTCTTCCTTCAACGCTTGACAATCTTTTGATATTGCCAGTGGTCAAAAAGAGTCCACTGGTAGATGTCAGAGGTGCTATGGAAGGAATTGCCTCCAAGGAAGTCTTATTAATGTAACCACTGTCCAAATGTAAACCAGTGGGTTTAACAGTTGTAGTGGCTGCTTCACTTGGATTACCACCAAGAGTTACTTGTAACTCAAGGGGTGTAACCTCCTCAGGTTGTGTTGGTGGGTTAGCAAAGATTGATACATCAGACCCAGTCATTTGTTGAGGCATGTTCTCATTAATGGGTGATGGAGAAGGACAGTTTGTGCCTGGTTCAAATCAATTGCTTCCAACAAAGTTCTTGTTGGTGGAGGAATTGTGAATGTGAGGTTTGGGGTTAAAAGAGAATTTGCCCCGGGCATTGGGCTGTGGATGATGGAAGCGAGTGATTCCAGAGCATCATATTGTGGAGTCTCTATGTGTACAACCTGTTCTTTTTGAGAAGAAGCAGGAGGAGTTTCGGTTATGGGTTGAGATATTTGTGCCAACTGCTGTGAGGAAGAAGCAGTAGTGGTTTCTAGTGACTTTTGTGCTGTCACTGGCAGTTGCTCTGGTATCTCATCCTCCAGAGTTGCCTTTTTTATGGGTTTGGGGGGTTTTTGAGTTTTTCTTTTTGTTGGCTTTTTGGTGATTGTAGGTGTGGGTTTCAAAGCAGTTGTTTTGCTACTTTGATCACCTTGAGCAGTGGGCTCAGCAGCAGATACCTGAGGAGCAGTGGTAGCTGCTAAATTCTGCTCAGGCACCTCTGCTTGTGTTTTGCAAGGTGTTGACATTCTTGTAAAAGTTTCAGCAGTTAAGCTATGCATTTGTAAAGAGTCACCTTGGTTTATTTCAGAAATATCATTCTTACTGAATTTCTTTTCAAAATAATAACTTAGAAATCTTGGAAACAGTAAGAATGATTTTGTTTCAACATTTTTAACCAGATCATTAAAAATTTCCCGGGAATAATTAAAATTTTCTTCTTGAAGAATAGCATATCCCAGATTTTGAATTTTTAATGGTATTTCATTAAAAGCAGTGGTTTTGTTTGAAACATACATTAGAAGGGTATGAAATAAAAACCTTGTTGCAGAAGGGAAGTAACTGATGTGTTCAAAATGCAACATATAAATTTCATCAATTGTGGCATAAAACTAACCCTTTTTTAGTACTAATGTTGGAAAAAGTGTGCTTTTGTCTTCCTTTTGTATTTTCAAGATTAAATGAGCTCAAATTAACAAAAGAAGCAAAAAGACATCAAAATCTAACATAAATACAAGAAAAGGAACAAGACGTGACATGCTCGACCCCACGACAACATCTTCCCAAGCAAAACAAGACATCAGAAGACTGAACACGCCCCGTGCTCAGCCAGCACGGGGGCGTGCCCAAGTGTCAGCAGAAAAGACAAAGTGGTAGAAGCTTCTATTGCCCACCAC